>JZKD02S1674829.1:347599-372672 GCA_000966675.3 Picea glauca
GTGTTTATATCTTTTATATGATCTTTATATTTTTTTATATTGTATAATATAGTATATGATACATGTTCTTTATAATTTCAAATTAGGTAATATGGGGAAATTGAGAGTGATGTGAAGGGGGAGTGGGGGGGGGGCATAATTACTAGAGCTTCCACCTTCACGTGGTTTTCCCTGTTTAGTAGAGAATGATTATTCTCGAAACCAATAGGACCTCTGCACGACTATGCTTAATCATCTAATATATAATATATATTATATTATATATATAATATATAATTTATATTACATATACAATGCATATTACATATTACCTAAATAAAGAGGATAGGGTCAGAGGGATTTCTCTCGGTCAAAGTCTAAGGGAATAAAGAGAAAGCTAAAGTATTGGTTTTGTGGAAAATCGTGTAACAACCCTAATTAATTAATTAATTATCATGATTAAATATTTGTTTAATGAATATTAGTTTAATTAATTAATTAATTAATTAATTTCATGATTAAATATTTGTTTAATGAATTTTAGTTAATAAATTATTAATTTTTATTTTGGTGACTTAGTGTATCGATAGACGGACCCATTTATGGAAGGGGGAATAAGGTGGTTGAGGTTTAATGGGGGGGGATAAGTTGGTTGAGGTTTAATGGGGGGATAAAATGATGAATAATGAGGGAAAGGAGGATAAGGTAAGGGGTTCTTCTTTGTTTTGGGGTAATATTTTTCATATTAGAGAAGGAGAAGGTGAAGAGAGGGAGTTTTGGGGTGACTAGATCTGTGTTTCTGGATTTACTGGTAGCTTGCTTGAGGAGCTTGCTTGAGAAATTTCACAGGGGGCACCTGTTGCTGGGAATTTTGGGCTCGGGGGCCAGGAAATCGTAAGGAATCCTGGAGCGAGGGAGATAGATAGGTTGTTCCTAGCTGGCTGGGAGGTTAGTCAATTTTGGGCACGACTTCATCTTTGGCAGTGTTGGAGAAGAACATCAGCTTGAGGTATTTATTATCATTATTATTGTTTTTGTTCATTATTGTTATGTTGTTCCTTTTTTATTATGTTGAATATGTTATTCATTATCATGTTGCTCATTTTTAATTTTTTTTGAACAATGAATTGTTATTATGTTGAATAGAGAACATAGAAAATAAATTATGATAGCAACTCTATATTTAAATTTATGTTTTTTTAAGGGTCTGTTTGGACAGGCCTTACACATGGTATCAAAGCACTGGTTTAAAAAATTGGACCAGGGCCTACCCACCTACCCGCTTGTAAGAAGGAAAGTTTAGGATTGGAATTGTTCCAACACTAACCTAGAAATTCTAACAACCCCAAATTGTCATATTGAAACCCTTTACCCTAAAACCCTACCCTAAATAATCTGTATATGAAAATATACAACCCCTAAACTTAAAACCTAAACTTAACTCCATTGTAGATTCCAAAATCCAGTGGAAATGCAGTAAAGTGAACTTTGCTCCATGCCCATTACATACCAAAATCTGCAATCTAGATAAGGATGCCCCGTTATAAAATATCTAAAAAGCATCTCAACCAAAATACTTTTTTTTGGTGCCAAAATTCTTTGCAAATTTCTATCGTGTAATACAACATCATGGTAAGAAGTAAATATGGAAATTTTTTATTTCATGGAATCTCTGTTCACTTGAAATATGAAAAAGAAGAAATAATGATCATATCAATTCAATGTCTTTAAAAAAGATGTGATCTTTCTGTGTAAGAAAGTTGGGGAAAGTCAAACTTCCAAGTTGCATGTATACGTCACCTGCAAACAAAATATTCAAAGTAAAAAAAAAATATTCTTGGGGCTGCGCTGTGGCCTGGGACAGCCTTATTACACATCATGATAATATGGTAAAAGCAATGATATTGGAGATCTTTAGTAGGAAAACTTTGGGCATGGGAAAATTAAAAGAACTATCTGTTCTCCCAGTTGCATGTACTCTGGATCAATGATGGTAGTGAAATAAGTTCCGAGAAAAAAATAAATAGTGGAAATATACTTTCAATAAGACAATGGCATAATATTCATAACAAAAATTTCAAGAGTCTTTACAGCTAAGAAACATGTGGAACATAGAAGCTGGCATGGAAAGCTACAATGACATGCCAAAAATTGAAACCTGGAATGTTGGGGATTTTTCATAAAAATTGAAATGTAACTAATAACATGAATGAGCCCCAGAACATGGCTATTTTGGAAAAAACAACGAAGAAACAAATAAATATGAATAAAATAAAAACAGACCCGAGACCCTTTGTACATGGATCCCAACTCCAAACAATTGTTTTGAATAACAAGTAAGGATTAAAAAGAATTTTCTATATATATTTTGACCTGAAACTTAACATGCCTCTGCATCAACATTGCAATATACTCTAAATTTTCTTCCATAAAAAGTAAAAATTTATGCCACCTATTACATTTCCAGGTAGCTCAATTTCAATCTATTAATTCCCAAATACAGATAAACCACAACATAAAGAAATACCTCACCCAATCAGACCCTCTCTATCGAGCAAAAACGCCTTTTTCTGCAGCTCCTAAGATTGTTCCCTATTTGTAGTATAATGGAGCTCATGGGACTCGAACCCATGACCTGTTGGTCGAGCGCATCAAGGGAAGAGCCACAGAGTGAACCACACAAGTTCCAAGCCACAAAACAACAAGTTAGAGGCCCATTGCATAAGTGCCCAGTGCCAAATAAATCCACTAAGGAAGGAGCCGGTGATGGCATAGTTGCATAGCTGAGCGCTTTGAGGAGAGAACTAACCAGCAACACACCATGCATGCGCCCACAGGGGAGAGCCGAACCACACAAATTCAATCCAACAACCAAGCGCCTAATAATGTGGAGGAGAATCCCATAAGGGGTAGCATCACATGGAGCCCAAGCGCCATGAAAAATGAGCCATGATGGGCATCAAGAAAAGATCCTATGAAGGAGAAACACAGAGGCAATATCAACAAGACTCCAATAGAGTTAAAACAAAAAAAAATGAGGGTAGTCGCAAGCCCATCCCCGAGCTTGATTAGCACAAAAATACACCACAAGCATCGAGGGTGAAGTAATAATCAATGCCCATTCACAAGGAGTTTGGTAGAAATATCATGGTTTGTATACTATGCTCAAGGCATCAAGAAAAGATCCCACATGGAGCCAAATCTCATGCAGACTACGAGCCAAGCCAACACTTAACCCATAACAAAATCCAACGACCAATATCAAGTGTCGAGTGTTGAACCATGACAAAGGAGAAGAGGGAACGCACCACTATTCGCGACAGGTCCTCTAGTCCTTGAACTCCTGGACACCAGAGTCGAACAAGCAGAGGGACGTCCATGTTCAGCCTGATCCTTCATATCTGTTGAGCAATTTACAAAAAAAAAAATGAAAATGAAAAGTGGCCAAGCAAGGGTAGGGTTTGAAGTGTGGAATGATGAGAGGGATGATAAGGGTGAGAAGAGATTAGTTTTGAGGATGAGAATGGGGGAGAGGGGCATGTGGGCCTCTTGCAAGGACCCACTGCCCGACGTTAAATTTTTTTTTTTACTTTAAGTTTTAATGGTTTAAATTTAATTAATAGTTTAAATTTTAATGTGTTTTAAATTTATGTTTTAATTAATAGTTTTAATTTTAAATGTTTTAACTTTTTGGTATCACATGTTTTATGTTTATGTTTAAATTTATGTTTAAAATTGTATCTAAATTTATTTTTTAATTTATGTTTAAATTATATCTAAATTATGTTTTAAACTTAAAACTACTTAAAGTGATTAATTAATTAGTGACTAATAAATTAGAATGATCAATTAATTAAGTGAGTAATTAATGTTAATGATAAATTATGTTAAAAATCACATTAATTAGTTTTAAACAAAAAGTTTAAGGACTTAAACCATGACACGAGGGAGCGGGCCTTATGCGTGCTAAGAAGGTAAGATAGGGAAATTGGCGAGTATGGTACAGTGCTAGCGTAGCTACTAGGCGAGAGAGTCAGTGGTTTTCTTAGGCAAAGACATCGATCTTAGAGGATTTCGACCCTGACCTATCCACTTACCCTAAATAGAGTAACGTTTATTTACAGACAAGTAAAAAAAAAACTTACGCCTAACCCTATGTTTTGAAGTTTAAGTTACGCAAATGTGAATTTCCTTAGACTCTTCCCTAACAACATTTTGGTTGATGCAAATTCAATTATAAAAGATGGCTAGGAATCAGGGAAATCGAAGTCAAGGGGCATCATTGCAAGGACCACCAATGTCGGCGCCACCACCACCATTGCCTTAACTAGTTCTCATTCTACTCTCTTTGGAGGATATTGATGAGACTTTAAAGGGGTGTCAACCAATAGGGATCAAAGTGGAGCCCCCACCATCTGGAGAGGGTAATCCTAAAGCGTCGATGGATTTAGGGGGAGGGCCTCCACTCGAGGACATCACTACAGAACTGTAGATGATCAAACTTCCAGATTTTTTCGGGGGTCATGCCAGTGAACGTGCTGAGACATGGATGGAAGGAATAACATGATGTTTCTCCTTAAGAGACTATGCTTCCACATCAAGGGAGAAAATAAAAATCTTTCAGTTAAGGGACAGTGCCTTTAATTGGTGGGGAAACCTAGAGAGGCAGTTGGACCTTACCCTAGACACTATCTCTTGGGAAATCTTTGAGGAAAGGTTCCAAAGGAAATATCTACTAGCTTACTACGAGGAACAGAAGGTGGGAGCATTTCATGCTCTAGTAGAGGAAAACAGGACTGTGGAAGAGTATGATATTAGGTTCATGGAATTGGTAAAATATGCTTCGTACATGGATAGTGATGAATGAAAAGAAGAACACTTTGTTTATGGGTTAAACCCTAGGATAAGGGCCATGATACGGATGTGGAATCTGTCTTCAGTAGCAGAAGCATTTCAAAATGCACGTTATGCTAAGGAACATATGATCTTAAACGAAGGTATGAGTTCGACCTTTCCACATCATCCTGGATTCGTGGGGAAGGCCCGTAGGACCTTCTCTAGGGGAGGGAGATCTAGGCCACCTCTTTATGGTAATAGAGTCGCACCAAGGATAGTTTCCACATGTATTTTGATGGCAGTGAGTGAAACATCTCGTTCATCACCAATGACGTAGGTAGGTCCACGACCATCTCAAGGAGCAACTAGTAGGGCCAGGGGTTCCAGGGGAAGGAACTCATATCAGAGACCATCAGAGAGAAGTGCACGAGTTCAATCTCTTGTTACATGTTGGAGATTTAGAGGACCCCATTACCAGCGTGACTACCTAGAGTTTCAAGCAGGATTTGTGCATAGAGAAGGAAAGGCCCCGATGGGAAGAGAAAGTGGTAGCCACCAGATTTATGCAGTAGTTAATAATTGCCAGGAAGAACATCAATCCATGGTGGTGGAGTCGTCAAGTATGCTAAATCATATCAATGTTAAAATTTTATTTGATTCTGGTGCTACAAATAGTTTCAGTTCACCATCTGCATTAGAAAAGAGTGGGTTGGCATCCTACAAACACGATGATTTTAAAAAAGTCGAGATGGATTCGAGGGAAAAACAAGCGGTAGGACCTAGCGTTGATAATTGTTTAGTAGACCTCGGAGTGTGTACTACCACGTTGAAGGTATATGTCACTTCCCTTGGGACGTATGACCTAATCATTGGGATGGATTGGTTATAAGCCCATCGAGCTATGGTTGATTGTTTCACAAAAAAGGTGCTTTGTGTTGAGGATGAAGGAAGGCTAGTAGAGATCCATGGTGTACGGAGAAAGGTGTTTGTATGATTTATCTCAACGATGAAGGTTAAGTGGTGCATGAGCTAAGGGTGTCGACTCTATGTAGTGGAAGAAGTGAATGAAAGGAAAGGACCCTCCTTGGATCAGTACCCAGTATTGTCATAGTTTAAGGATGTTTTTCCAAATGAGTTGCCAGGGCTACCTCCTGAGAGGGAGCTTGATTTTACTATTGATATAAAACTTGGTGCAGAACCAATTTCCAAGACTCCATATAGGATGACAACACCAGAACTTTGTGAGTTGTAGATGAAGTTAAAAGAGCTACTCGACTTAGGGCTAATAAGTCCCAGTGGCTCGCCTTGGGGTGCACCAGTAATCTTTGTGAAGAAGAAGGATGGTTCATTACGACTATGTATAGATTATAGGGACTTGAACCATGCTACAGTGAAAAATAGGTACCCTATACCATGAATAGATGATCTCTTTGATCAAATGAAAGGAGCAATGATATTCTCAAAAAATTATTTGCGATTAGGGTATCACCAATTAAGGATTAAGGAGGGCAATATTCCTAAAAATTTCTTTTGAAATCAGTTTGGGCATTACGAGTTCATTGTAGTACCTTTCGGATTGACCAATGTGCCAATAGTATTCATGAGCCACATGAATGGTGTATTCCAAAATTACTTAGACCATTTTGTACAAGTCTTTCTTGATGATATCCTCATCTATTCCAAGAACGAAAGAGAACATGAGGAACACTTGCTAGTAGTGTTGTCTTGCCTTAGAGAGAACAAATTATTTGGGAAGTTGTCAAAGTGCTCCTTCTTCCATAAAGAAATTCACTATTTAGGTCATATCATTTATGGTGAAGGAATCTTTGTGGACCCAGAAAAGGTAAAGGCCATTATGGAATGGCCAGTGCCGAAAAATTCTCACGAGGTAAGAAGCTTCATGGGGCTAGTAGGTTATTATCAGATATTTTTGGAAGGGTTCTCTAAAATAGAGAAACCCATCACCACTTTGCAGTGCAAGGGGGTTAGGTATGAATGGACAGAAGAATGTGATTGTGAAATCATCGACCTTAAGAGGTTAATAACTAGTGCACCAATTCTACGAGTGTCGGATATGGAAAAGGACTTTACAGTCTACACAGATGCCTTGAAAAAAGGGATGGGGGGCATGCTAATGCAAGATGGATTAGTGATAGCATATGCATCACAAAATTTTAAGAAACACGAGGATATTTACACTATTGTTGCACATTATTTTGGTCACCTTAATGATGATTACATAAACATGTGTTCAAGTTCCCAATGTAATCTTTTCCCTGAGAAAAACAACCTCTTTCCACCCTTGCAAGATGCATTTTTGGAAGGTCATCGCGGGCTTCTCCCATTATAGAGTGTGGAAATCCTTGATTTCCACATGCTGCACTATAGCCAACCCACGAGATTTCCGCAGGCTGCTATATACACAGGTCGCAGTGGCACTTTAAAAATAAAAGAGGAAAGAAGTTATAAGAGCTTCTAGAAGTGGAGTCTTTTGGAAATATGAGGTGGCGTCTGTATGGTTACGATCCTATTGACTTATTTTATTTGATGGGATCATCCTCATCTATTTAACCACTTCAATGTCTCCTATATAATGATAGGCTTCTCACGGAAAAGGTTAGAGGTACAAGAATAAAGAAGCATAGAGACTGAAGAAAGAATAGGCTGAAGACTGTGTGAAGAATCATATTTCAAGTGATTCTTGAGGTCTTCATTCATCCATCAAGATTTTGAGATAAATATTCAAGAAAATGTCAGAGTGAATATATGTGTGTGTCAGAACAAAGGGCCACTGAAAGGGAACTTGCGACATCAAGGTGATTCAGTTGTATATTCTACCTTCCATTAATATAATACGGTGGCACGTCTCTTTCCCATAAAATGATTGATATTTTATTACATGAATCCTTGATCACATGTTTAGGTTGTCATTGAATTTCACTATTGTTGCTTTCACATTGGTTTCTTTGTGTCATTTCATATCTAATCTCACAGGAACATTGGAGTAAGGAAGGATCAACAAAGACATAAGGAAGCGATTCATAAGGTATGATATTTATTCTTTCTTTGATAGTTAAATTCAATGATTGTAACCTAGGGAAAGCGTATCGTCTTGTCTTGTTTTGTTCTAGATCCAGGTGGATCTAGGGGGATTAGTTCTTGTCTGCATCTACCGATTTACCCGTTAACAAAATTGGCAACTCCACTGGGGAAGTACAATTTGATTGTGGTTTTTTGTTAGCCATTTTCTCATAGCCTATATTTTACATTATGCTTCAGTCTCTGAGTCTGTGGGAGATCCAATTAGACTCACTAGATTTAAAATTTTCCTGAGACCCTTGGTCCTTTTTGAAAAAAAAACTATTTTGTGAAACACATTCGCACTGCACCTTATTAGTAGTCCGCAGAAACCTTCCATTTCCGTCCCTGGTGGTTTGCTTCAGTGAGGGATTTCTACGACCTACATGATTATTGGCCTGCGGAAACCACAAATTTCCACACTGCGTTATACTTCCTGTCCACGATGATGTTTGAATTTTTTTTGGATTGGGTCTTGACCTCTACTATTGCCCAGTTTTTTCTTCAGTCAGCTGGGAAATGGATTTTAATACCAGATCTTGAGTGCTTCTGATTGTTTCAACTTGATCTTGATTGATTTTATAGATCGAACGCCTCTCTTTGATCTTTTTTCAATTTTTGTTTTTTATTCTTCTCGACAAGGATATAATATCTAGACTTGCGTCTGAGTGCTTGATCGATTAAACGTCTTCATTTGGAGTTGGAATTATAGGTTCGTTACACCTTCTAGATTGTTTAATGATTGGAAAACCATTTTCTTGTTTACATTTGAGGAAACCTTTTCATGTCATTTTTTTTTTCTTCATTGAAAGATTGATTTGGGTGCTTGTTGAGTGTTTTCTTTTCATTGATTGATCATCCTTTCTTAGTTCCTCCCCTGTTTGGTTTTTCGAAAGGAAAAAAATAAAGTCTTTTCAGTCTTTTAGGCAATCATTTATCTAGAAAATATTGGCATTCAAAAAACTTGAAAAAGAACAAATAATGAAATTATATCATTTATGATTGTTTGGTACTACATTTAAAAGAAGAGAATTGTACATCGTAGTTTGTATTATTACATAAAAGTTGTTTCTCCCCACTGTAGATAGAATTCATCGAATGAAAGTTTGCATCATTCATTTCTATTTACATGTTATTGGGTCAAAATATCACATAAAATTGGTTTCATTCCCATCTCCCTCTTGCATAACAACAACCTTTAATAATATTACAAAACTCTAAAATTCAACTAGTAACTTTTTCTAGGGATCTTTTACACCAACATTAGATAGGCTAGAGCTTTGGAATAGGCAGTGAGACACACTCTCCAAAGCACATAGCACACCATAGTATCTTTTGATAGAGAGTGGCCAAATCCATTTACAACGTTTTTTCCTGGGAAGCCCTTCTCACACAAGGGTCAAACCCGAGGTCGCATTGAGATTGACAAAGTCACTCACCCTGCTTTGTTGGTCTCAGTGTAGAGATTGCATGTATTATGGGGGTCTCTTGAAGGTATACCCACAATGATGAGTGGATGCCTCTCAAGTTGATTTTGGGCTCGATACCCTTCCCTTGCATGTGGATCAAACTATCGAGTGTTTCCCCAGGCATCACTATTATTTGTGGTAACTTTAATAGCCTATCTTCTAACATTATTACACAAGGTGGTTGTGGAGGGGAAAGTATCCATAGTACCTAGAATCGACGTTGGCCAGAATCACTCGGGCTCGTTGCAGGGTGTACCTACGATTAGGTGTGGGAGCTTACACCAGGGTGTAAGTCCGTTAAGAAGGTCGTCCATGTAATTTTTCCACCCTAGCCCAGCCCCTTCTTGTCTCGACTTCACGACATTGGATTTCATCACCAGCTAGTGACTTCGGAATAAGAAGGTCTTATTTGCTTGGTTTTGATTCCTAGATTGTACTAGCGAGTGTTGTTTGTTTACATAGATGGACATAGATTTTTTCCATATATTTTTTGGTTCAACCAACATTGGCCCTCCACATTGTTGACGTAGGATGCAAGGACTACCTCTAGAGGAGCCCGAAGTTTCTCAACCCTTGCCTCCTAACCCGCTGGAGGTTTCTCCTCAATAGAGTGAGATCCAGGACCACATTCCCTCACAACCAGAAAGGATTGAATCTATAGAGACCTTTCAAATTGTTTGTGACCCTCCTGGATACAAGAGACGTATTCTCTGACTCAATTTGTTTGGAGAACTTGTTATTGACACTTCTAGATTATCTCCCGATATTATCGCAAGCTATAATGAGGATCCTTATTGGACCACTGACATAGCTCATACTCCAACTTCTAGAAGGAACCCTCCTACCTTAGATACAGGAGTTGAAATAACTACCACTTCTAAGCCTCTAGAAACATCTTACACATTCATGATACCCCTAGATCACTTTAATACTACAACGTGCTATTATTTTCCTGGTTCAGAAACATTGTCAGCTAGCCCCAATTTAACCACCTCTCTCTAGCAGGCCCATTCCACGATGATCCCAAATACTATGGCCATTCCCACCGGAAATATGGTGGTTGGAAAAACACCTATTTGTACACCACTTTTACCTAGTCAGATCCCATCCCTTCCTCTTGGGTATAACGCATTAAATTATTCTATACCCAACCCTACTCAAGTTCCATCTGGAGCATCCAGAGTTTTTTCTCCTCCTGAGCACAATTTTGTGACCAGTTTTATTTTGACACTTCGCCAACCCCCTTTTGGGAGCTCTTATTCACCTCTCGTCGAAGAAGTCGACCCTAGTGGCACCACTCAGTCTTTCACACCTAATTACCAGATTCCTATTGGTGGACAATTTCACCCTGGGGGTCAAACGAAATCCCCTTTCGAAGGTCAAATCCAAACTAGATCAAAACCCCCAATTGGGACACAACCCTTAGTTGGAGGACAACCCCCACCTACCCCACCCTATGGACATAACATACCTATATCTTTGGCCTAGTATTGGAATTATCTTACCCAAAGTAATCCTCAACCGACTAGGGGGAAACAACCTCAAGATAGATCTTTCATACCCCCTAGTATAGGCCAACCATACCCGGGTCCATCCAATCCTATTTGGGGTTTGAACATTCAACCCAATGTCCCTATTCAAGGGAACATCCCTAACCAGTACAATCCTATGGGATACATTCCTCTGCACCAACAACTGAATCTACACAGATCTTCACATTATATCCAAACTGCTTACGGTCCTACGTGTATACCTATGGGATTTCCTCCCCAAAGTCACCAGTACCCCCATGTGAATAGACAGTTACCCTTCTTAGCCACCCTGATCGGTCTAGAATTTTAAATGACCCTATCTGTGACTCTCCTTAGTGGTCCATAATACCGGCCAAACTACCATCTGACATTCCTAATTTTGATGGTCAACCGAGAGTGGACTCAAACAATCATGTAATGACTTTCCATCTTTGGTGTTCATCCAAATCTTTGATGGATGACTCCATTCGGTTACGTATTTTTCAAAGGACTCTCACGGGTTTAGCCACGAAGTGGTATATAGAATTTCCACAAGGGTTCTTCACCGATTTCAATACCCTAGCTATGGATTTCCTCACTCACTACCAGCTACCAATCCGTTATGAAACGGGGACCAAAATTTTGATTTTTTTCAAGCTAAGTAAAGCCACTGATATCTCTGATCACATTCATGACTGGAGACGAAGACGTCATCTAATCAAACTCGACCTTCCCGATCAGTTATTGGTAGAATGGTTCACGAAATCCTTCATGAATGACATATCTAAATACATTTCTATGGGTGGAGTTGTCACAGAAGAACAGGCGATCAGTCGTGCCAAGTATCTCGATCTCATTTATTCACAAACGGGTACTCTTTACGATCTTCTCCCTGATGCACCTTGTCCTTCTACCACGACCACCTCAATGAACCTAACAACTTCTCATGCTGATGATGGTATGATAGGTAATTTCCATGCTCAACCTCAGTCTGCACATACCTCTCACACCATGCCCAAATCCCATGCTTCTAATGCTCAAACTGCTTCGACACCTACCCCTCCCACCAGTAAAAATTTTGAAGTGAACATCGTTCAATCGACTCCTACCGATAAGAATAAATCTAAAAAAGGGAAGGGTAGGAATAAGGAGGATAAGAATAACAACCCACAATCCAATAAGATTAATACACAACCTGCTGAAGATAAGGATAAATGCAAACCTTGCTATCCTTTCCTTATCTATGGTGATGATCACTACACGAAGGATTGTCTGAGACGTGCTGAGGTCACGAAGTTCCTCCAAGAGACCCCAAAACCTCCTATCCCTATCGTCTTGTCTCAACCCTTCCCTTCTCAATAACAGGCTCAATTGGTCATCCATGATCAACCTTCTTCCGCCACCACCTCCTATGTACTTATCTGTAATGATGATTTGAAGAAGAATGACACCACACTTACCAATCTTGCCAAAGATTACCCTTTCTCCAAGGATAAAGTTGATGATATACCACTTGCATTGGTTCAAAAATCTCCCTCGACTCCACCTTCCAACGGTCCTCTTCATCTCGAACGACTGAACCCTGATACAGTCCTTCGCCCTCCTCCCAAGGGCATGGTTCGAAAGTATTCTTTCAATACTCATGCGCATGCTACCCACAACTACAGTATATTAGAAGACCTGGCACAAGCACCATCTGCAATGTCATCCCTCAAAGTCCTTCAGAGTTGTCCTACACAACGAAAGGCACTGTTGAAAGCTATCAGTGGAATCAACCCTACATTTACAAATTTAATAATCTTAGACTTGGAAGATCACATTGCAAGGTTACCGCCTCAACTCTCATTTCAAATACAAGTTTTTGTCTCCAACAAGAACATTTGTAGAAAAATATTGATGAGGGTGCCTCGACATGTGTCATGTCTATTGCCTGCAGGAAAGCCATCATCTCTCCTCCCTTAACTGAATCACACAACACACTCAAGGCCTTTAATGGCTTTGTATTTAAGCCCTCTGGTGTCCTCCGTTCGTTGCCTATTACGTTAGAAGGCAAAATGGTCAACGTTGAAGTTGAGGTATTTGACACACCTCTTGATTACAAACTTCTACTTGGTCGTAGTTGGATCCATTCTATGCATGCATTTGTGTCTACTCTTTTCCAGATCATGCATTTTCTGGATCAAGGAAAAGTAGTTACAGTGGACCAACTATCCTTCTTTAACTCTGAAACACGTACCAACAACGTACCTTTCATAGCTAAGACACCCCCCGTGTATGAGAATGCCAATGTGGGTCTACTAAAAGATTCCACTATGATGGGTACTTTCCCAATCCCACCACCTGACATTCCACCTCCTTGGGTTTCCTCGATCAACATGATATCCACCTCCATCCACGAAACTCCTGTGTCTTCTGACCCGTGGATAGTACGAACCCCTGGTGATTATCTTCGCTATGGAGACCAGATGCCTTTAAGCCCGGTTGAATCTTCCTACCATGCCATTCAATCGACTAACCCTTCTACTCCCTCTCTCGGTCATTCGTATCTTGATCTATTCCACATTATTTTTCCCATGGATGATATGATTATGATGGTTCTATCGATGGAATATAGCCCTTGGGATGATGGACATCATCGTTCCATCCTCTTCCTGGAACCCCACACACTCGAGAGTTACCAATGGATCTCAACCCCGTCGACCATTGTCATTATTGCTTCGGTTCTCGACTCCCCACACGATGTGTTATATGAAGGGAACTTAAGCAACATTTCACCCACCATCCCCCTCAACATATCTATCAAACATGGAGTTGTTGAAAATGTCCATATCAGAGCTTTGTGTTCCATTGGTGAAGTTGTCACATATAAGTCACTTTTCCAAGAATTTTTTGACATCTTCACGTGGAGCTACGAAGAGATGCTCGACATTGACTCTGATATTGTTGTACACAAAATTAAGACATACCCGGGCGCTAAACCCATACGGCAAAGACTTTTCCCAGTCCACCCTCACAAAGCAGCCGCTATCAAGCTTGAAGTCGAAAAACTTCTTAAAGCTAGTTTTATTTATCCCATGGCTTTAACTAATTGGGTATCCAATCTCATTCCGGTTAACAAGAAACAAGGTACGATCTGCGTATGCATTGATTATAGGGACATTAATAAATTTTGTCCTAAAGACAACTTCCCCAAACCCTTTGTCAACCAGATTGTTGATGATTGTGTCGAGAGTGAAATATTCTCTTTGATAGATGGTTTCTCTGGATATAATCAAATCAACATCGTGCCCATGGATCAACACAAAACTTCTTTTATTTGTCCTTGGGGCACTTTCACCTACCAAAAATTACCCTTCGGTTTAAAGAACGTCGATGCAACATTTTAGCATGCCATGTCTTATGCCTTTCATCATATAAATCACATTGTCCAAACATCTCTAGATGACGTACCGACACATTCCATGCCTTGCATTGATCATCCGACACACCTCCGAGCCATTTTCCTCTGATGTCGGTTCTATCATATACGCTTAAACACACACAAATGTGTCTTTTATGTGGAGTCCGACTGACTCTTAGGCCTTATTGTGTCACGTCAAGGGATCAGGGTAGATCCTTTGAAGGCTGAGGCAATTCTCAATATCCCTCCTCCTTCACTTCGCTAGCTACAAAGTTTGCAAGGGAAGATAAACTTTCTACGTTGTTTTATCCCAAACTACATTGAGTTAACACTCGGATTTACTTGACTATTAAAGAAAGGCTTTGAATTCGTATGGGACAAAATTTCCAACAAAGCCTTCGACGCTTTGAAATTCACATTAACCCATACCCCACTAATTTCCTTGTTCGATTATAGTCGAGATTATTTCCTTTATCTCGCTGCTTCGGATTCGACCATCACCATGGTTCTGGTCCAAGAGGACGATTCTCACGACCAACATGTCATTTATTATTTGAGTCGAAATCTCACAACTACCGAAGCCAAGTATTTACATGTTGAAAACTGGCCTTGGCAACTGTTCAAGTTGTCCAATGTTTCTGGCACTATTTCCTTTTACGCAAGACCACCGTGTTTTTTTATTGCAACTCTATGCAGCACATTCTTACATGCCAGTTTCTACGGGGAAGATACTCCAAATGGATTGTGATACTCCAGGAGTTTGACTTAGAGTTTGAACATGCTAAGTCTAAGAAATCCTTGGTGTTTGCCGAATTGATATGTGACCTTCCCTATTATGAGACAGAAAATGTAGCAAAGGATTCATTACCCGATGAATCCCTTTTTCTGATCAGTTTCGATGACCTTTGGTACAGAGATATCTTTATATATCTCCAAACTCAGACTTTCCGGCCTGATTTGTCTAGTATTGATCGTCATCACATACGCTACCAAGCCCATCAGTATATCATCCTCAGTGATACTCTTTATCGTCGTGGAGTTGACTCCATTTTTCGACGATGTCTCAGTTATGATGAGGCTGAGAAAGATTTGACTGACTTCCATTCTGGAGCATGTGGTGGTCACATGTCTAGGTATGCTACTGCCCAAAAGATCTTATGAGATGGGTATTTTTGGCTTTATTTATTCAAAGATTGTATTATTTCCGTCTAAAATTGCCATTCTTTCCAAACATACAACAAGAAAATAATATTTGACCCTGCTCCCTTACATCTTGTAGTTTCTATTGGACCCTTTGCTAAATGAGGCATCGATTTCATGACATGTCACCCTCACTCGACTGGGGGGCATGGGTACATTATTGTAGATGTATAATATTTCACGAAGTGGGCCGAGGCAATGCCTACATTTGACAACACAGGAAAACATGCAGCCCTATTCATCTTCAATCACATTATTACACGATTTGGAATCCGACTAGCTATCATTACCGAACACGGTAGCAACTTTCAAAACTTTATGATGTTTGAACTTACAAAAAATTTGGGTCTTCGACATGAAAACTCAACCCGCTACTATCCACAGGCCAATGGCCAAGTCGGAGCAATAAACAAAGTACTTATTACCATGCTCGGACAGATTGTAGGAATTCACAAAACAAGTTGGCACACGATGTTGTTCTCAACATTGTGGGCCTATTCGAAATCCGTGAGGCCAGGCACGAGATTTACACCCTTCCAATTAGTGTATGGTTTATAAGTTATTCTATCAATTGAATGTGAAATTCCATTGCTAAAACTAGCCGTAGAACTTCTCCCAAACAACTCTGCTGAGGAGGAACGTCTGTTGTATCTTATGCAATTGGACGAAACCCGTTGCGATGCCACCCTAGTTATTGAAACCGAAAAGAAACACGTAAAGTCCCAATACAACAAACATGTCAAGCCATTCATGTTCTCTGAAGGTGATCTAGTTCTCCTCTATGAACAAGATCGTGATTTGCTAGAAGCTAAAAATTTTGAAGCTATGTGGTGAGGCCCTCATATTGTTAAAAGAGTGTTGGAGAAGGAAGCATACGAGTTAGTATATTACGATGGAATTCCTTTGAGTGAACCTAGAGATGGGTTTTACTACGCTTAGCCTATCTCTGCATGAGCACGTATTTTTACTGTATCATACTCTTGTGTGTAACTTTAGTGTGTTTCTACTATTTGAATGTTACCCCTGGCTACTTACCCTGCATTGTGTTTGGTCTCCAGATGTCGTTTTTTTCACTACCTTATATTGGCTTCGACGATGGTGTTAGTCGTAGTACCCAGAATTTATCTTTTGCTGCTTGGGAAATCTATGCACCCTCAAACGAACTTATTTGTCTACAAGGTGTTTTTCTTGGTTGAGCGACCAATAATATCGGAAAGTATAGCTTGGTCATCGAATTATTGACTAGTTTTATTTCTCTTGGGATTCGTCGCTTCATTATATGACTTGATTCGCAGTTAGTAATACTACAGTTAAATAATGTCTATACTATCCTAAGCCCTACTCTATTATGAGTATATTTATGAATCTACCTCTTGGAACGTCATTTCGATTATATTGAGTATCAACAAATTCCTAGATGTCTAAATACATTAATTGATTCTCTCGCTAATTATGTATTGGACATACATTTGAGACATTTGTAATTCCAATCACATTTCACATATTGTACAAAAAACAGAGTAAACCGGTAAAAGCCTCATGTATATATATATATATATAAGAGTTTTCATCCGAAGATCAAAATATCGAAATATAGAGCCCGTGGCCCCTACAAAATGGCATCATGGATGCCTCTAATGGTAACATACTACTTCTCTCGCTACCGTAAGTAGTAACCGACTAAGTGAGTCAGATACGCCTATAGTATGGCTTTGATAACGCCTCAGGATCTCCTCGATGGATTCATCAGGGATGTCTGTCATCAAGTCTTCCAGGTTCTGCTCTATTGCATCATAATATTTGGCATCCCATCCAACTACTACACGTTCTTCTCCTTTCCTCTAAAGAGGAGAAGAGCCTAGGGGTCGATGTGGCCCTACATCTACATGATCAATTTTTTTTTATTAGTATTTTGATCGGAAACACAAAAACATTAAATATTTTTAAAAACTCATAAAAACATTGTAAAAAAATGTCTTTCTCACCTAGATCTCCCCACTGAGATCCCTCAGGGAGAACCAAATATAGATCACCCTGAAATTCTATACTAGCATAAGAATAATCATCAATCATCAGGATTTGCAGTCCCAACCAATTGAAGAATGCATCATCATACTTCACAATCCGGCCCGCCACATGCCGTGTCATTAGGTCACACCATATTTTAATTCACGGGTCTCTTGGGGTTGGTATTCCCCATTCCAGATGTAGGCGTAGGTGTGGAACTCTTTCTAGGAAGAAAGATACTAAAATGGACCCATAACCAAACTTTTTTAGGTCCCCATTCTTGCTTTTTGTGAGTTGGGTTTTCATGCTGCGTAATACACCATCACACCAATTGAATACTCGAGGCCCCAAGCATTCAATAGAATATTGAAAGTAACTTTGGAGTTCCATATGTGGTGGAGCACTCACTTCCATCAATGAAATAGTAAAAAGGATGGTTCTGAGAGTCAAATCTCTCACACATCAGATTGCTACTTTTCCTTTACGTCTTTCGGCATCAGGTTCACAATGTTGACAAATGTAATCACTCATGGGAAGTCCACCACCTCGACCACTTGTCAGATTCACGTGTGCCCCACGATGTGAAAACCCCATGAGGAAATAAATATCCTCAATATCCAAAGAGAGGACATGAACACCCACGTGGAACACTTGTTGTTCTGAATCCCACATATGAATGAGATATTCTAGCAATCTTTGTTGGGCTCTCATTCCCTAAACTTTGAATAATTTTAATAGACCACATTCCCAGAGTGCATTCATGGTCCTCGGATCATTTAAATCCATAATATCATCTTATTTTTGCTCACGCTCTCTCCATTTCAACATATTTGCAAGAGAACACCTGCATGGGAAACAGAGAAGATCATTAGCACACTTTTTCAACATTTTTTGGGATTTTTGTTGAGTCAACGTTCACTTTTCATTTTACTTTTCCGGCCACTGCGATCAAAATTCAAGTATAGTGCATAATTTCTATGATTACACCTTAACGCAACTATGAAAATCATTTATTTCTGCAAGGCCCGTTATAGGGCACTCACGGTGGCCCCAGCACACGACTAGCAGTCCCAAATCATAAAAAAATCTAAATTTTTTATCATAAAAAATAAAAATTAATCCATTGAAAAGATAGAAGATGAGATGATTACCCATTTTACGCAATCTGTTCATTGAATGATCCCCTGTGGCCTCCACAATCTGTCGCCGAATTTGAGGTAAAAAACAAGGGTTTTTGGAAGTTTTTGACCAAGTGAAAATAAAATGGTGAAAAAGACTTTTTGCTTCTATTTATTACTTTTTTATCATTTTTCCTAATATTTTGTTTTATATAAATACATTTTAGTCAAAACCCCATTAACTCTAAAGTTCTTGTAAGTATTTTGTTCCTTGCAGGAAAAAATTTAGGACCTTGGACAACGAAGTATAGACGTTCTTTTTTTATTTGTTTTGGTCGCATGTACAATTACTTTTTAGGTTTTTTCAGAAAAAACTTCGAGCATAGTCTTTGTTTGTTATCGAGCTCGAAAATCAATGAGAACATAACCGAGTATAATTTTGTCGTCTTTTCATACTTGCTATGGTAACACAGAAACAACGAAACCTATGCAAAAATCTTTAAGCTCTTTTCATGCTCCCTGAAAACAAAAAGATTGTCGAGCGACCTTGTTCTTTTCACACTCGTAAAATTATTTGAAGAAAAAATTTGATGGGTGATAGTTTATCACTTTTTTGGTCTTGTCAAACTATTTTATGAAAAAGGAACTAAGAGAGTTCTCTTTTAAGTGTTTTTCCAGACTCTATAAACATGAAAAACCTTCGAGTTTTCTATATTTGGACTTGTTAAACAAACATCGATAGACCCATACGGGACCAAACCACTCCTTCTTAGGGTTTTTTAAATGCACTCCGAGGTACTTATCCGTAGGATGAGATTAAATTGACAAGAATATGTTATCCTCCTCAATCTTGCGTAAAAATAAAGAGGTTCTTGCCTGAAATGGTGGGGGGGAATTTGGGAAAGGAATGTGTCTCTATATCTATATTAATGGCAGTAAGCGTTGCTCTTGAACATGATACCCCTCTTCGTCATTTCAATTTGGGTTGGGTCATTCGTTTGTCTCTTGTTTGACCTTCTGCAAGTTGACATCTTGTGTCGTCTTTGATTCAATACTACCAAGATCATTGTCATGTCATTCATATGTTAAAGAGAAGTTAAACTGAAACCTTCTATCAAGTCGATCATTTGCAATTGTCCATTTTTACCATGTCGGCCTTCCCTGTGTCAGTCCTAAGTCACATATGTATTTTTCTCTACCCTAAATCTGTTACTTGTTTCATGCCACTTATGGGGGATACATCAAGGCCCTCATGTGACGAGTCTTTTCTTGTCGACTTCAACTCATTATCCAGGAAAAAGACTTCGAAATTATTTAGTACCTTAGAGATTCCATGCCTCAATGGAAGGTTTCTTTGCTTTCGATAGTGAATCCACATCATTGATCCCTGATCAAGAGATTCTGTCAAGTGTTCAACTTCAACTCAGTTATTTACACTTGTTGGATTGTACTGCAGTACCTTGGGAGCCATTGACATCAATGGTGATTTCCCTCGCACTTGTTAATAGTTTTCATTGTAATCAAGTGGTTTCTATTCACATTCGACTTCGACATCTCTAATCACATGACTAGAATCATACTAACGGATGATGGATTGAAGGCCATGGACTTCATAATTTTTTGGTCCAGGTTGCGATGGAGTATTTATGATTTGTTTTGACACATAGATCCACCTTGTATATTTCGTGGCTATGTTCATACTTGATTTCTCTATGCATGGATCCACATTGTATTCCTAGTGGCTATGCAGAATATTGTTGACATGGATGATATCCACATTGTATAATTGGTGGCTATGACCTACATTTATGATTTCAATCATTTACGGTCTGAACATGGGAATGCCTACTTCATACATGGTGTGATATTGTACAGATGCTTGATTGTTTACAGGTTCATGATTGGTGCGCTCCTTGTTCTTGACACATACACACTTATTTTACAAAGTGTTTTAGTTGTCTCAAGTTCCAACATCATGCTTTGGGGGGCACTGTGTTACACATTATTTTAGTCACCTTGATGATGATTACATAAACATGTGTTCAGGTTCCCAATGTAATCTTTTGCCTGAGAAAATAAACCTTTTCCCACCCTTGCAAGATGCATTTTTGGAAGGTCGTCGCGGGCTGCTCCCTTTACACAGTGTGAAAATTCTTGATTTCCACATGTTGCACTATAGCTAGCCTCTGGGATTTCCGTAGGCTGCTATATAGGCAAGTCACGGTGGCGCTTTAAAACTAAAAGAGAAAAGAAGTTATAGTAGCTTCTAGAAGTGGAATCTTTTGGAAATATGAGGTGGCGTTTGTATGGTTACAATCCTCATCTCTGATTTGATGGGTTCATCCTCATCTCTTTAACCACTTTAGCTTCTCCTATATAATGATAGGATTCTCATGGAAAATGTTAGAGGTACAAGCATAAAGAAGCATATAGACTGAAGAAAGAATAGGCTGAAGACTGTGTGAAGAATCTTATTTCAAGTGATGCTTGAGGTCTCCATTCATCCATCAAGATTTTGAGTGAAATATTCATGCAAATGTCGGAGCGAATGTATGTGTGTGTCATAACAAAGGGCCAATGAAAGGGAACTTGCGACATCAAGGGGACTTAGTTGTTTCTTCTACCTTCCATTAATATAATACGGTGGCACGTCTCTTTCCCATAAAACGATTGATATTTTATTGCATGACTCCTTGGTCAAATGTTTAGGTTGTCATTGAATTTCACTATTGCTTCTTTCACGTTGGTTGATTTGCATCATTGCATATCTAATCTCACAGGAACGGTGGAGCAAGGAAGGATCAACAGAGACATAAGGAAGCGATTCATAAGGTATGTTATCTATTCCTTCTCTGATAGTTAAATTCAATGATTGTAATCTAGGGAAACCGTCTCATCTTGTCTTGTTTTGTTCTAGATCTAGGTGGATATAGGGGGATTAGTTCATGTCTTCATCTACCGATTTAATCATTAAAAAATACTCATGATTTGGAGTTGGTAGTTGTAATGCTAGCTTAGAAACTTAGGAGGCACTATCTAGTGGGACGAAACTTTGAGCTCAAAATGGACCATGAAAGTTTAAAACATCTCTTCACTCAAAGGGATCTTAATGCCAGGAAAAGGTGGAGTGAGTTTATGAGTAAGTACGATTTTGGTATTTTATACATCAAGGGAAAATAAAATGTGGTCGTGGATGCTTTGAGTAGGAGACCACGTGTCTTCTCTTTGGTACCCTTGAAAGTCAATCTGAGGGAACGTGTGTTTACGCAACTCTTTAGATATAGTTGGCATTTAAAGTTTACTTCAAACCTCTAGAGTGGGAGGCAATTAGATCCAAAGTATGAAGGATATAGACTAGAAGAAAACAGACTATTAAGATATTGAGGAAGGATGTACATCCCCAAAGGTGGGGATATTCGATGCATCATATTGAAGGAATCCCATAGAGCACTTTATTGTGCGCATCCTGGTGTGAATAAAATGTACACAGACATGAGGAAGCTTTTCTTCTGGGTAGGAATGAAGCGTGATGTATTCCATTTCATTGCCAAGTACCTAGAGTGTCAACAAGTGAAATCCGACCACCATCACCCGATAGGTATCCTACAACCACATGATGTTCCTATGTACAAGTGGTAAGTCATTTCTATGGATTTTTTTATGGGTTTGTCGCTCACATCTCATAGACACATTGCCATTCTTGTAATAGTTGATAAGTTAACCAAGTGTGCTCATTTTATTCCAGTTAGAGACACTTACAATGTCACTGATGTGGCACGCATGTTTGTAAGTGAGATCATCTGTTTTCACAGGATACCCAAGAAGATCATTTCAAATAGGGACTCCAAACTCACTTCTAGGTTTTGGACAAGTTTGCATACAGTGTTGGGGACTCAGTTGAACTTAAGCACAACTTATCATATTGAAACAAATGGGTGAGCTGAGAGAGTAAATCAGGTCATGGAAGACATTCTTAGGATGTATGTTATGGATAATCAAACCCATTGGGAGAAGTACCGATCTTTGATAGAGTTCACCTACAATAACAGTTTTCATAGCTCCATCAGAATGCCACCTTACGAAGATTTGTATGGAAGGCCATGCAGAACACCGCTGAGTTGGGAAAGATTAGAATACCGAGTAACAGTTGGGCCAAAATTGATTCAAGAGATGGAGGAACAGGCGATTCAGATTAGGCAGAGACTAAAGGAAGAACATGATAGACAGAAAATTTATGCGAATGAACATAGGACTGACCGAAGTTATAAAGTGGGAGATAAGGTTTTCATTCATATCAAGCCTAATAAAAGTAGCATTTGGTTTGGGAAGGGGATAAATTTATCACCTCGATTTATAGGAACGTTCAAAATCCAAGAGAAAATTGGACCTGTTGCCTATCGTCTCATACTGCCACCCCACTTGCATAAAACTTATAATGTTTTTCATGTGTCTATTATGCATCATTATGTTGTTGATGAATCACATAAACTAAATTGGAAGGAATTGCAGGTATCGCATGCGGGAACCCTCATGGTAGAACCATTACGCATATTGGATCGTAGAGTCTGATAGCTCAGGAACCATCTGGTAGACCAAGTTAAGGTCCAGTGGGACAAGTATAGTCCAAGATCTTCTACTTGGGAGGATGTCGAGACATTACGATGAGATTATCCCTCACTTTTTTTACCACCTCAAGAATATGTTTCTCGAAGTTTAAGTTTATGTAACACCACCTTTTGACTTAGACAACTAGGATTACCTGAGGCCTAATCACCTTTATTATCTATTCATAGTGAAACTATTAATGATACACTTGAACTTTTAAGACATAGGAACCTTTATGAATGTTTAAATCTTATTTGAATGATGACGGATATGATGCGATCTATTATGAGAATGTAAATTATATGAATGTTTAAATGTTATTTGAATGATGATGGATATGATGCGATCTATTATGTGAATGTAAATTCTATGAATGTTTAAATATTATTTGAATGATGATGGATATGATGCGATCTATTATGAGAATGTAAATTATATGAATGTTTAAATGTTATTTGAATGATGATGGATATGATGTGATCTATTATGTAAATGAAAATTCTATGAACGAGTAACGTCAATTGAATTATGGGGATATTATGAGATCTATTTCTAACTTGAAAATTTTGATATTAAATTCGTTGGTACGTGGATACTAAATTGAGATTATGGTTGTATGTAATTACATGATGATAATGCATAGATATGTATGAGTTTGTGTTATAGACTAATTTGTAGGTCAATGGGCTATGAAATAGCCAAGGGATAATGGTAATAAAAGTGGATGTCATGAACACCCACTGAGAAAAAATATGGTATGAATCTTTGTATTTGAATTTATATTGGTACAAATGCACTATTATTATATATGGACCAGTGCAGGTCTTCAGGTGGTGAGACTTCCCAAAAAACTAAATAAACAATGACAAAATTGCTAGCAACAGGGTGCCACTGTATATTCCATTGTAGGGTGTGGACCCTAGTCCTATTAGGAGGGGTGGAGACATTTCCCACCATGTATCCTTTGAAACCTGGAGTCAAGGGATGATGGTGTTAGCTCACGCTCCCCTAGAGGTGTGATGATGACTGTCAATTTCCTATCAGGGAAGCTTGGTCAAGATAGTGACACTTCCGCTTACGGGTTCTATTTGGAGTTAGGTCAATATATTTGATGCTCCAAGATAGTCCAACAGAGGAAGGATAGGAAAGGAACATGGAAGTAAGTTAGGGAGGAAGGATGAATAGAAATAGTTGAGAGTGTATGGAGATTTGCCTTATGGTGGATTTTTTTTTTTTTTTTTCCTTCTGAAAATAATATGGGTATATATGTATATTCATAATTACTTAACTAAACTACAATTGTCTAAATAAACCTTGTTGAGATAGATTATTGCAATTAATGGATTTCGTAAACATTTGATTGGTTTATTATCTTTTATAAAATGAATAGTCTAGTTTATTGGATTGGATGCATACATAAACTACTATATAGGTGATAGTTATTGTTATTAGTACATGCACGAGACCTGTATGTACTAGCTACACATGCATTTACTACACATGTACACTAGTATGTATGAGTTTTCTTGGCTTACTTACTGATAATGTTATTATTGGATATGAATGTGTGAACCATGTGTCATTTCCCTTGTATCATAAAATACTTTAGCTTCGAGACAAAGCTTCCTGAAGGGTGGGTGTATGTAACAACCCTAATTAATTAATTAATTATCATGATTAAATATTTTTTTAATATATATTAGTTTAATTAATTAATTAATTAATTTCATGATGAAATATTTATTTAATGAATTTTAAGTAATAAATTATTAATTTTTATTTTGGTGACTTAGTGTATCGATAGATGGAACCATTTATGGAAGTGGGAATAAGGTGGTTTAGGTTTAATGGGGGGGGATAAGGTGGTTGA
>JZKD02S1674829.1:396625-413041 GCA_000966675.3 Picea glauca
TTAACTTTGCCTCAAGTCTAAATACAGAATGCAGCCTCAGAACCGGAGGTCAGTAAAGCTCGGAGGTAACAGGTTGATTTTCTGGTTTTTTAAACACCAAAGACGTCTGAAATTTTGCTGCTTACCTAACTCCAATTCCACAGATCTTAATTGCTTCAGCTACCATCGATCTGGCACTAAATCAAGGGCGTGAAAACTGCTGAACGTAACCGGAATCAGAGGAACGATTCTAGAGGAACTAACATCGGGAAGGGAGTGTGAAACGAACCAGAGGAAGGGGATCAGTAACAAAAACGTGGAACGAGCAGAGAGGACGATTGGTTTGGAAAACACCAGGGAACGAGTTCCAACGGGTGCAAGCGAATTCAAGCATGGATTGAACAAGAAAAAYGAATTCCCCCCCAACTCAATCAAATCAACAYAGRAAAACGAACACAGCAGTCCCCGGGAGGCCCATTCAAAAGTCAGAAAGCCTGAGGCCGCGCCCAGCAAGCCAAAACGCCCCAACGGAAATAAAAAAAAATKCCAACATACGCGCATGTCTGCACAACGCCCTCAGTCCTTAAAAGATAGGTCTCACCCAGCAAACACCAATGGATTAAACGCCCAGGTCTTTGAACAACATCCAAGTTCAGGCAGAGGAACACAAGATAGTCCGGGTTGCCAAAAGTGTTTTAAACTCAGACAGGGTTATAAACGGCCATGTCAAGGTGGACGCAGTGCGATTGCCAGAAGCCCCAAACAAATACAAAACGCCCCATCGGGATTATACAAAACGCCCCTCTTATTTTAAACTTTGTACCAAATTTTGTACAATGTCAATAATGGTAGCAATAAATGTATCTGACAGATGTATACATATATAATCTATCAAACATATAAGGAAATTGTTGACGCATCTCATATGCGTCCTCACAAGTAGCCGAGTGTGGACTATAATTTTCCCACTAGACCTTGACTTGATCGACAATTCGACATCGTAGTTATCGATTGTGATGGTCCATAATGCATATTGGTTCCTCCATGAGAGCACCCTCATCTGACACCTAAAAATAACTCAAGTCAATAGCATGTGACAGATCTAAAATAGATCTGAAATATAATGTCGGAAAATAGATACATGAAATACATTATGCATATGCCTCAAAGAATCAGGCAAGGCTAGTCAGTAAGCCACTGGTCCTTTATTTTCCAAAACTTTGAAAGGTCCCACAAACCTAGGAGAGATTTTTTCCCCCTTTCTAAACTTGATTGAACTCTTATGTGGTTTTACCTGCAAGAAAACTCTATCGCCAACCTCATAACTGTGGTCAATGCGATGTGCATTAGCATAACTCTTATGCCATTCTTTATCTTCTTTGATCCTTTATCTTATCGTTTGCATCTGTTTTTCCATTTGTTTGATCACTTTCGGTCCCAACAGAACCCTATCCTCGAGTCGATCCCAAATCAGAGGTGTCTGACATGGTCGCCCATAAAGAAACTAAAATGATGCCATATTTATCGTACTCTGATAATTGTTGTATGCAAAATCCACCAATGGTAAGAAGTGTTCCCTAAGATTCTATTGATCCATCACGTACATCTGAAGCATATCCTATAAGATTTTATTTGTTCTTACAGTTTGCTCATCAGATTTGGGGTGATATGTTGTGCTAAAATTCAATTTTGTTCCCAAAGCCTCTTGGAAAATGGTCCAAAATAGTCCTATAAACATCGATCTTCAATCGGATATGATCCTTCTTGATACACCATGTAACCTCACTATCTCACTAACAAATACTTTATCTATGTCTAGTGCCTGATACATTGTACACACTAGAATAAAGTGTGCACTCTTTTTCAGAGTGTCAATGACTACAACAATTGAATCATGCCTCATTGCCGCCAGTGGCAGTCCAACAATGAAATCCATAGAAATTACTTCCCATTTTGATTTAGGAATCACATGTGGTCGTAAAAATCTCATTGGATGTCTATGTTCAGCCTTCACTTGTTGACATTCCAGACATCTTACCACACAATTTACTAGGTCAGTCTTCATTCCTTTCTAGAAGAATAAAGGATTAAGGTTTTCCTTCATCTTCGTGACTTTAGGAGGAGCCATATATACTACTTGATGATCCTCGCTTAGAATCAAACTTTTTAATTCATCCTTAGGTGGCAGGTAAATTATGTCATTATACCTAAACAATTCGTCGTTGTTAAATGAATAAACTTCATACCCTGGTACCATCATGGTATCTTGTCTGGTTTTATCCTTAACTTCCTTGTACCAATCATCGCCTATCTATAAGTCTAGAATCATTTATTGAATATTTTTCTTAAGAGGTATTACTGAGAATATGCATGGTCTTCGACTCAACGCATATGCTACTCTATTCATCATTCCTTTAATGTAAGTAATCTCGAAGTCGTATTCACGAAGAAATCCTGACTAATTCCTTTGCCACATGTTCAAGTCACTATGAGTAAGACATATTTTGTAATCCATAGTGATTAGTATTTAGCTCAATTTATCATTCGATAAGATAATGTCTCCAAAATCTCAAGGCATAAACGATTTCTAGTAACTCCAAATCATATCTTGTGTAATTCTCTTCATGCCTTCTTAATTTTCTTGATATGTAAGCAATCACTAGATCGTCTTGCATAAAAAAACAACCTAGACCTTCCTTGGATGGATACGTGCATACCAAGAATTCCTTTTCCATTTCCAGAACCTTCAATATCGGTGTTTTTGTTAACAACTCAATATTTTGAAATTATTTCATGCATTTCTCTCTCCATATGGATTTCTTGTTTTTCTTATGCAATTCCATAATTGGATTTGTTATCTTTGAAAAACCTTCGAATAAGCATTCATCATAACTTGCTAATGCCATAAAAATACGTACTACTTGTATGTTCGTTGGTGTTCGCCATTCCATAATAGCCTCTACTTTCACTAGATCCACAATGATACCTTCCCTAGATATAGTATATCCCAAGTAATGAATCTTCGTATGGCAAAACGAACATTTCGACACCTTCTTGTATAACTTGTTTTCTCTTAGACACTGTAAAACTAATATGAAGTGTTCATTGATCTCTTATATCGTCCAAGAATAAATCAATATATCGTCAATGAATCACGAAATACCCCATTCATCAAACTCATGAATATGCCTAGGCTATTCTTCAGTCCAAATGGTAAAACAATAAACTCATAGTGTCTGAATCTCATCTTAAATGTGGTCTTAGCGATATCTTCCTCCTTAATCTGAAACTGATGATATCCCTATATCAAGTCGATATTTTAAAACACCATTTCTCCCTTCATCTGATCAAACAAATCGTCAATCCTTGGAAATGAATATTGGTTCTTGATCATAGCTTTGTTCAATTGATGGTAGTCAATGAAAATCCTCCACGATCAATCCTTATTTCTCACAAATTAATTGGCGCACCCCACGACAACACAATTGAATGTATAAGTCCCAAGTCTAACAAATCCTTCAATCACATTTCAAGTCCTGCAATTCTGGTTTCGACATCTGGTATAGAGTCCTTGCAATAGGTTTAGTTCCTGGT
The DNA here is from genome assembly GCA_000966675.3 of Picea glauca. Lineage (NCBI taxonomy): Eukaryota > Viridiplantae > Streptophyta > Pinopsida > Pinales > Pinaceae > Picea > Picea glauca. Next base: position 400,199 of record JZKD02S1674829.1, read on the forward strand.
TTTAGATCTATAGTAAACTCCAATTCTCTTTCTGGTGGGAAACCTGGTAATTCCTAAGGAAATACATTGGAAAATTCTGATAGTAAAGGACTATTTTCTAATCCTTCTTTGTCCCCCTTTTCATTAAGTGATAAAATGGTGTATATCTTACACCCATGGCGCATACTTTTCTTTAATTGTAAGGAAGAAATAAACCTCAATGACACTCCCTAGTTTCTTCCTACAATTACTCTACACTATCCCAAATCATCTGTTAAGATTAACCATTTTGTTTTGCAGTTAAGTATCACATTGTACGATCATAACCAATCCATTCCGATCACTATATCATAATATCGCAATATTGTAACATACAGGTTTACACTTGTCGCAAAGTCACCCGAGTTAATGTTACAATCCTTATCTTTTCCTATGACCTTTTTCTTGGAACCAAATGTCATTTTCACATGTCTAATCTCATTTTGTTCCACTGCCTTCACCTTAACTCTTTTAAGCCCAACACTAGATATAAAAATTTCAGTAGCTCTTGGTTCTATTGAAATACTAAAATGTTGATCAACGATCATACCTGATGTCTCGAGCACAGTGTAGTGATTCTAGGCATGGTGGTTATTCATCGTTGCATGTATTCTATGGGCCTTTCCCAAATATCCAACTGTTGTAGGTCTTGTTGATCCAAAAGATCTTGCATTCTCAATAGGACAGTCTCTCTGGTAATGTGTCTCTCCACATGTCCAACATCAATTCTTTGGTCTGGTGCTCCTAGTCCCATAAGTAGAGTCTACTAGCCTAGGAGTTTGTTTTACTAATATGTTATGCGAACAAGAAATAAAATGTTGCTACTGCTGCAGATGACACTATTGTTGTTTCTTCTATGGCGCTCTATAGGTTGTCCTCTATTGAGGATTTTTTCGGCATTGTGTAAAAAATATAGGTCCTCTAGGAGTATCACATTTCCCATAAGTCTGTGTAACTGGTGTCTGATGCTACTGCGCTCCTGATCTCTCATTTCTATTTTGTATAGAAGGAGTCCTACCCTGACCCCAGATTCTAGATATTGTTAAGCAATGAAATCCTTCTGAATTTCATTGTGCAACGTTTGAGGCATCAAGATCCTCACTTTTGCATGGGTGTTGAAGTTGAGGCTGAAAAAAAACTTGTTAACCTTTAGTTTCTCATTGTCCAGATGTGGTTCTTATCTAAGTATCTCTAAGAACCTGGCCTCATACTCTAGTAGCATACGAATACCCTATCGTAAGGCACTGAAATCATTAATTTGGCCCTCAATGAATTCATCCGACAAGTATCTCTCCCGGAATCGATCCTTGAACAATTCCCATGACACATCTTCAATGACCATATTTAGTTGAGGTAGGAGTGTCTTCCACCAAAGAAGAGAACTCCCCTTCATTCGAAAGATCTCCATGTTGAATTTCATGTTGGAGGTGTATTTTCATAGTGCAAGGAACATTGCCATGTACTCCAACCAAGCCTTGGAGGCTAAGCTATCTGTGGCACCCCAGAACTCGAGAAATTTCACTTTCTCGAGTTCTCTATGTATACTACTATTACCTATTGGAGTGAGTTGTGAACCCTCATTGGGCACATATTCTCTACCCTCATCTCGATCTAGGTGGTTGATCAACGCCTATGACATCCTCTGAAAGGATCTCATCATACCTACCACATCACCAACAACAACTTGTTCCTGATAAGTAGTCTTCTCCTCTCAACAACATCTCCATGTGAGACTTATACGTAGGTCTCTAAAATTTGTATCATTTAATGAAGAGATATTATGATTTACTCAGTTAAATCTCCAAGTAGCGACTCGACATAATTTCCTGGGTACGTTACAAGTCGACCCATTCGAGTCCAGAAAGAAATACACCTTGGTGGTAAGGTCTGTCATAAGTGGACAATGACTTGTAAAGGAGTAAAAGAAACCTAGACATAAAATACTGTTAACTGATCATCATTGAAATTATGGTTAAATCCTAAACAAATCAAGATTTACTAGTGATTTATGTAACGAATGGAAAATAAAATAATCGAGACTAATACTAGTTTATATATATATATATATATATATTTAAACTACTATTAGTCTTGGTTATTTTATTGTTGGAATTTTTATTTGTACTAAGTAATTCTATTCAAAAATCCATTAAGAGAGTCAATTATTTTCAATCTGGATCACAATATTACTAAAATATGAAAGGAAATCTTGGTACACTTTCCAATTTAGAATTCAATCTCATCATAGTGATCAAAGAAGGAAAACTCCATTTTCTCATGTCAGTAAATTACATATATAGAAACAACTAGGTTACTCATCAACATTTTTAAATATATAGGTGAAATTACTACAACAATAAGTTAACTAAATGATCAAATACAGTAACGAGAAAGAGTCGATGATTGATGCCGATGGTACCTCCCAACCAATGCTAGGGATACTCTTCTTTTCCCTTATCCCCTCAAGCCGCAAAGGGGCCACACACATAAAACATAATTTCAATAGCATCAAAACATCTCTCGTAAGGACGAGCTTCCACTCTTTGCCAAGTTTTGGAATCCCAACTTTCAAAATTAAACTTAGTCAATAAAAACTTTTAGCGGCAGAACAATACTAACAAAAGTGAGATCCCTTTCCCTTTCTCTCCATTTCTTTTATAGAAAAAATCCCAATGACACATGTCCTCATGCAAAGGCCACACACATAAAACATAATTTCAATAGCATCAAAACATCTCTCGCAAGGACAAGCTTCCACTCTTTGCCAAGTTTTGGAATCCCAACTCTCAAAATTAAACTTAGTCAAGAAAAACTTTTAGCAACATAACAATACTAACAAAAGTGAGATCCCTTTCCCTTTCTCTCCATTTCTTTTATAGAAAAATTCTCAATGACACATGTCCTCATGCACAAATAATTAATTTTTAATAATTTAATTAAAGAGTTATTCACCCACTACATGTGTCACACTCTCCCCAAGTTGCACAAGTAATTTCTCTTTTTATTTTATTTAAAATTCATTTTCTCGCATGTGTTCCTAATTTTCCTATTAGTTGTCTCTTAGTTCATCAATTTCTTATTTATCTTGTGTCCCCTAGCTAGATTTTAGTTTGAGTTGAATTACGAGTCTTCTTCTAGTTAGGATTAGTGGTAGATTGACTTAAGATGCTACTCTATGTGGACCACCTATTCTTTCATGTTTTATTTTATTTTTGTTTATAAATCTTTTTTATTATTTTCATGCACACATGTGCATTTACCCAAGTTTACTCTTATTTCTTCATTCAATTAAATTGCTAGTCTAATTCTTTTATTCTCTTTTTATGGTTTACTTAAACAAACCTCTTTAGACTTATACTCTTTGTTATTTTCTTGTTTTTAATTTTATAATCATTTGCATACTCTTTCTGACAAAGTCTAAGTAGTTTACTTTTATTTTCTAAGCCTTCAATATTTTGGTTACTCACATTTGATTATGCAACGTTCCCTTCAAGATGCAACTCCGTACTCAAAGATTGTCACTCGCCTTTGATTGGTTTTGGAATATTGTCCGACACTTGGATTCAACACTCCACTTGGTCGACCTTGTGAGAGAATAAGGGCTTATAAGGAATAAATATTTCTCCTTATTGTCCAGCCCTTAGATTTCTTCATGAGCGACTCTCTCAATCTTCCCTCGCGACATCATGGACCTATCAAACTAGGTAATCATTAACCTACAGTTCATGTCATGATGAGAGGGCTAGTAGGTTGTGACAAGGATGTTGCCACACCTCTCCTTCAACTACCTGGTTTCTATGTATGACCCTTTTACTCCTTATGTGAGTCGGATTCACAAGCGTCACCAAGCGTACATCCACTGACAAAAAAAATATCAATATCCATATACATAACATCCATACTGAAATCATCATATAATCTCATGTGTATAATCAATACTCAAACCAAAATACAGATCCACTCCCTAATTCAATCCAGATTCCAAGGAAGTTCGTTGATCCCATCAACATTATCAACCTATCATGTATTCTGCACACTCAGGGAAACTCATCAACAATACCTATCGATACATATATCCATCTAGAATTTAACATATAATCACAATGACATCAAAATATAACTCATAAGAAAGACATAATCATAATGTATCATAACCAGATAACTTGCTCGCTAGTGTCCTCAAAGAATAAGTCAGTATAAATATGCTCAGTGGAACTTGGTGCTACATAGTAATTTCTTGCTGCAATCACGACCTATGCAACCTATAACGAGCCAACATTGGTGGCATGTGGTTTGCATCCTTGTGGACCTATAACAATGTAAATAAGAGAAAATGGAGAACTAAACATAGTCCTAGGAAAAACAAGAACATATACCAGAACAATAGAAGAGCAACGATGAAAAAATTAAAACCATGACGTATCTTCTTCTATTTATCTGAAAAGGAACTAAAATTCCTTCCTCCGACGTCATACCCTACTTTCATGGATAAATCTTGTCATGAATTTCTGCATTATGCAATATTGTGAGCCAATCTTCCAGGTCATGAAGGATTTGAGACTCACCTATCAACCTACCCTCATTGTAATTAGCATCAACACGAAATTTCTTCGGGTGTATAGACCTCTCATCATCCAAGTCGCAAGAGCGGTCGTTGTTATCATGGTGATTTTCCCCTCGATCCCTTCCATCAAAACCCATGACCCTCAGATTCACCGAGATATAGAGTCATAATGAAACACAGTGATCCCTAGAGAGGATGACAAGAAATGTGTAGCAGCGTCCAAAGCGAGTGAGGGTGCCACCTATGGACTCATTGTGTGTACCACGCCTCGTAGCTAAATACAGGAACATGAGTGCTTGGTTACACCCCATCCGTGGACTTCTAATTTTTATGTTCATATCCACTTAAATATCTTATTGTGTCTTTTCTTTAAGAATTTACTTTGCATATTCAGTGAGCCATTATTCAATGGTTGTGAAGAGAGATATTATTAGCTTTTGTATCTCTTTGAATTAGTTTCTTTAAATAACTAAAATATTTAACAAAGTTAAAATAAGCAATAGTCTCAACATTCTATTTTTTGGTTGTTTTCCACTAATTTTTTCTTTTTGATTTTGCCCGAAATCAAGTGATGAATGGTTGGATCTGTAGATTTGAATGGCTAAGTTTGTATAATCTGAGTGTCTGAGGGGTTTTTCAGCATGTTGAATCCATTAATGCATTCAAAAATGCAATTTAAACAAGAAAAAATAACAATTTTAGAAGTTTAGCCAACACCGTTAAAATAATATGTATAATAATTTAAGATTTTAAAAGATTATTTTAAATAATTAGAATATTTAATAAGTTAAAATAATAGGTAGTGGGAACCTTAGAAGTTTTCACAAAACATTAATATCTATAAAGATTAGATTAGAAAATGAGAAACAAAATACATATATAAAATTTTAACATCTTTTTAAAATTAAACTTTACATATATAAACTTCAAACATCTTCTTAAATTTGAAGCATTATTCAATTGGAAAAAGCTAAATAGTACTACCCTTGTAATATGAAAATACAATAAAAGTCAATGATATGGTTGGGTAATAGCAACAATAGAGTCAAACAAATTATTCTTGCCATGGAGAATGTATTGATTTATTTGAGTTTTATGTTTAGTGTGAAATTGAAGGAAAACATGCATGCATTGAAAGTTTTTCATATCCACAACTATAAAATGAGTATTACTAATTTTTTTTATTTAAATAATTTTGAAATAATATTTAAGTGTAATTTAGTGATTATTTTATAGTGATATTTTCAATAAATATAATAAAAAGATTTATAATAAGTTATGTGTTTGTAACAATGAAATTTTAATTTAATATATCTAAAATTAGTACTTATTAATATCAAAAATTATAAATATAATTTTATTATTTGGAAACTTGTTACCAAGCTCCTATTTCTTTGAGTTTGAAACTTCCAAAAAATTCTCAAGTTCCAAAAATCATTCTTAACCAATTATAAATGTTCCTACCAATTCCCAAGTTCTGGAATAAGTTTGAGAGATGTTGGAAATTCACAATTGTGGAACTATAATGATATGTATAATAATTTAAGATTTTAAAAAACTCTATGATGATTAACCAAACTGAATTTATTATTTTTTTAATTAATAAAAATAAAAATAATTTTATTAAACAAATTAAATTATGATTACCCAAACTGATTTTTTTATTCTTTTAATTAATAAAGATAAAAATAATTTTATTAAACAAATTAAATTATTAAATTATGATTTATTTGTTAAAATGTTAAAAAAAAAATTAATTAATTCAATTAATATATTTAAAATTTTTTATTTGTAGATATTTTAAATTAATATATATTTAATATTTTTAGTTAAATCCTCCTAATATGATTTGTTTCTTGAGGATTATTTGTAGAACAATCCAGATTCCAAGCCTTTGTTCTACCATCAATCAAACCAAAATATCATCCATCAATCAATCAAAACAAAAAAAAAATTAAATCAATCAATCAAACCGACGCTGTAACTTTGGTGGTCCATCGATTAATTTTATCAGCTGAGTGGACGTCAAAATGTCTAAATCCTTTGCCGCAACTAAAAGGCGGTGGAGGCGGCCGCACCTCATTCAACAATTTCTTCACCAAACAAATTAATTTAATCGTACAAATTAAATATCAACAAATTCTTCACCAAACAGGATTCGGTGAATGATAAGAGTAAGATTTTCTTTCAATTAAAGAGTATTTAGCAACTATCTCTATCTATTTATTTCGATTTTAATTAGAATTTAGCGCGTAATTGATGCAGTTGAAAGAGAAATCTAAACTAGAAACGTACGATTCAGTTAATTCAAAGATTTCTTTGATTTGAGATGATTCATGTTTTGCAAATGCGAGTTAGTCTCTATTTAAGTTTAGGGTTATACATCAATCTCTATCACTATACCGTTATTTCAATCGTGTACATCAATACAAGCAAGAACAAAATTGGTGGTTGTATGAATAAAAGCAAGAATATAGATCAATCTCTATTTTACTTTTAATTGCTTTTGATCATCTGGATTCTTTAGATCGATCTCTATTTTACTTTTAATTGGTTTTGATCATTTTGATTCCTTAAGATTTATTAAATTTTGAATTTCTATTACTTAGTATTTATTTGAATATTAAAACTGTTGGAATATATAACTTTTACTTGTTTTTATCTGCAATCTTATTTGAAATTGTTATTATTATTGGACATTATTGAGTAGAGCTCATTATAGTCTATTAGGAAATTATTAGTGTGAGTAGATTATTGATGTGGTTGAGATATTTTTTCAAATAATTGATAACTTTACCAAAATAATAAACTAACTTAAAGCTAACTTAATATATTTAAATATATATTATTACATTATTTAATAAAACTCTCAACACAATTTAAATTGTATAGAAATAAGATATACTCTCTCATTTTATTACATTACATGGTATCAGACCACCATTAAGAATAGATTGATTACTATAGAAGTACTCTATATGGAAACCTATGAGTGCCCATGGAAATGGAAGCCTATGAGAATAATTCACACGCATATCACGATTTTAAAAGCTTCGTGTTAAGCATGTAAAGAGTATTTAGCATCGATGTCTATCTAGTTGGATTTTAATTAGAATTTAGCACGCAATTGACGCATTTGAAAGAAAATTGTACACCTACTATTCAATTAGTTCAAAGGTTTATAAAGTTACCAAATGCAAGTTAGTCTCTATACAAGTTTTGGATTATACATCAATCTGTGTGACTATAACTTACACGCTACCAGCTACTTCAATCGTTGTATCAATACATCCAAGAATATGGATGAATCTTATTATATGAATGAGGAGAGTGTGAATGTATATTATTCTTATATAAATTGTAATGAATGGCAGCTCTTTCTTCAGTAATGTAACTCATCTTTGATAATCTAATCTTATTTGATCTAATTCCTATGATATGCATTTATTTGATCTAATTCCTATGATATGCATTTGTGGTTACATTATTTTATCTTATCTTGTTTGATCTAATTCCTATGATATGCATTTGTGGTTACATTATTTTATCTTATCTTGTTTGATCTAATTTCTATGATATCATATTTATTTTATTTTATTTTATTTTATTTTATTTTATTTTATTTTATTTTATTTTATCTAATTCTTATGATATGCATTTATGGCTACATTGTTTTATCTTATTGACTATCAAATTTACATAATAATAAAACAAATATATCCATTTATTCTAATTCTTATGATATGCATTTATCGTTATATTGTTTTATCTTATTTTATTTTATTGACTATCAAATTTACATAATAATAAAACAAATATATCTATTTATTATCCAAATTTTTGTTGTCCAAATTTTACAAAATATATTTTTTTTCACTTTTTTTTTTTTTTGGTCAAAATCTCTAAGTTTCATACTTAAAACCACACTTTATAAGTTATGTTACCATTTTCATGACTTTCTACGATATAGCTTTGTACCCTTTGGAATCTTAAAAACTTCCTTTTGTTTTTAGTCATATATTAATTATGAATGAAACCCCATATAGATGGATTTCCATTTTCATTGAAGAACAAATTCTAAAGTTATGTTACTATTTTCATGACTTTCTACGACATAACTTTGTACCCTTTGGAATCTTAAAAACTTCCTTTGGTTTTTAGTCATATATTAATTATGAATGAAACCCCATATAGATGGATTTCCATTTTCATTGAAGAACAAATTCTAATACTTATTAAAACTATGAAAAACCTCGAAATTCCCAATAAATTTAGCTAAGAGAATTACATAATATTAAATAAATATAAATATATATAAATATATATATATATATATATATATTTAATTTTTTTCTATATATACTAATTATATCAATCTCAATATAATTGTAGTATAACGATTTTTCTTCTGGAATATCACAACTTATATAATAATAGACTTATATAATAATAGGTTGCTCTCAGAAATATTTTTTAAATCTCATTGTTTGTGGGACAATGAATTCTATGGGTGCACATATTTGGCATTTGAGATCTTAATTTTTATTAACCATTGTTTTAATTAAAAACAAAAATAGCAATTTAATCTTTTATTAATTGATTTCATATATAGTATTAACTTTGTTACATTTTGTTATTTTATCTTATTTAATTTTATTTATATATATTTAATACTAAAATATTTATGATCATCTCTCAAAACCAATTTAGTTATATTTAATTATTTATTCTAGGAAGTTGATCCTAATAAATAATATCTAATTAAAAAGTAATTAATTAATCATAATTTTTTTATGTGTTTTATTAATAATTTTTTTTAAGAAATGCATCATTATTACTATTTTGATAAATTTATTTCTGTTTTTAAATATTTTCTAATATTTATTTTATTTTATTTTTATATTTTTATTATTTTATTTTTAATTTAAATAAAAAATTTAGAATGTTTATTATTAATAAGTTGGATCTCGAATGATATTCATATTATCTCTCTAGTTGAAACTTGGGAGCATGAGGAGTCTAAGGTCCCTAGCATAGAAGGATTTATCTTCTGGTCGGCATGGAACAAAAAATACCATCTTAGAGGGATAGGAGGCATAGCTTGTTATATTAGAAATAGAATTTCTCGTCACATTCAACTTCATAAGATTTACCCTCTCAATCACTACATTTGGATAGAAATTTCACACACCAATGCTAAGAATATGTATATAGAAATTTTATATTTTGCACCTATTAATTCTACTTTCTATAAGAAAAATAATCTAGATAACAATTGTCCCTATAATAATTTAGAACAAGATATTTATAGTTGGAAAAATGAAGGTAATATCCTCCTTCTAGGAGAATTTAATGCTAGGACTGAAACTAAACAAGCTAATATTTTAAGTACCGATTCCAACCATAATCCTTTATGGCTAGATGAGAACCTTGTTTTATCTCATAGTGACTGAAACTAAACAAGCTACTCTTTTAAGTACCGATTCCAACCGTAATCCTTTATGGCTTGATGAGGACCTTGTTTTATCTCATAGCTACAAAAGAAGCTCTTTTGTAGATTATGTGATATATGATATCTTCGTTTCCAACCAAATAGACACTTTTGACCTTTTAAATGACCATGATCCTGACTCTCATCATAAACCTTTAACCCTAACTCTAAACTTTTCCATGCATAGGAGCGCCATTGAAGATAATTCTAATAATCAAAGGAATTTTCACTTTGAAAAAAGTAAAGTTGACATTTTGTTAAAGGATTTTTAAATAGTAAATTAAATCTCCCAACTTATAAGGACAACATTGAAGAACTCTATCATAATTTTACAACTACCCTTTCCACTTCTATTAACTAGTTCTCTTTCGAGGTGTTCTATAAAATGAATAATAGAACAACCAACCCTTAGTATAATAAAGAATGTAAAAATGCTAGGAAATCCATTAGGGATGCTTCTAATGAGTCCTTAAAACGATCAATACATACAAATCCCTAATTAAAAGGGGAAAAGGCACTATATCAATAAAAGGCAAGATAAACTTTCACAACTAGATAAGTTGGATCCTAAGAAGTTTTGGAGCCAGATTCTAAACTGCAATACTAAAGAAAATAATACGATTCCCTTAAGGGACTGAAATTCCTACCTTAAAAGTCTTTACGAGTTCCCTAATGCCATGGACGCCACTCTATTGTCCCTACCAAGGAAGACATTTTTTCCTTAGATAACATAGAGTCTAGGGTTAAGCGGCTTGCAAATGGGAAATCTAAGGACATTGAAGGCTACCACGCTGAAATTTTTTAAAATCAGAGGGCCAATCCTAATCCCTCACATACACAAGCTCTTCAATTTAGTAGTCAAACAGGGATTCCCTAAACCCTGGATGCAAATCCTGAATGTTCATGTTTTTAAAAATGAGGATAGAAACATTATGATTATCCCGATTTTATCCAAGCTTCATGGAATTATTTTGGAAAAAACGATTAGCCTTTGGCTAGAAAGTCACGGTAAAAGAGATAAAGGCCATGATGGGTTTAGGAGATATCATTCAATTGTGGACCATCTTGTTAGCTTTAGGATCATTGTAGAGGAGTTTTGGAATACTAAAACCAATTTTTTTTGTTGTTTTGTTGACTTTAGAAAATATTTTGACATGGTTCCTAGGGAAAACCTTTGGAATAGGTTGGAAGAGATAAAAGTGCCTCTTGAGTTGAGGGATGCTAGAATAAGGATGTATGAGAACATTATTGCTATGTTTAAAAACATTGAGAGTTTGTCAAAAGAGATTAACTACAATATCATAGTCAAACAAGGTTGTCCCTTTTCCCCTACCCTTTTTGGCATATACATTGACAAGTTATAAGACTACTCAGAAAAAGAAGGTTGTGTCGTCCCTACTCTCACTAGTATAGTCATAAATCTTCTTCTTTATGTCAATGGTATCGTTCTTATGGAAAGGAGTCCCCATGATCTTGAAAACCAACTAAGAATCCTCAAGAATTTTTTCTCCAATATGGATATGATTATTAATACTGATAAGACTAAGGTTGTGATTATTAAATACAATAAGATCCCTTATGATACCTTTTTATATGACAACAACAACTTGGAGGAAGTGAATTCATGAAAATATCTTAGAATTGATATTCACCACAAGCTCAATTGGAATTATAGCATTGCGAAAAGGATTATTTGGGGATGGAAATCTTATTATGGGCTTGAAAACAATTGTCAATCAACTGATCTTTGGAGTTGGGATATGAATAAAATCCTCTTTGAGACTCTTGTTACACCTATTATTATTTATGGATGTGAAGTATGGGGATGTAGTATCTCTTGTGAATCCTGGAGAAAGATAGAGAAAATACAATAGAATTTTATAACCTATAATCTCAAAATTAAATGAAATACGCCCTATCCCATCCTCCTCTTATAAATAAGCCTCTCCCCCATTGAGAGCATGGCTATGACTAGATGTGTAATGTATAAGATCAAGTTAAACAGCATGGAATACAAGAGGATTCCAAAAATTGGTTCAAAATCGAGTCATAACCACCATTGAATCGAGCAAGGATGGCATAAAGATGCCTGGTATTGGCTAAACTATTGAGGAATCATGGAAGACACCATTTTGCAGAATAAAGATACTATTAAAAAAAACATCAAATCAAAATTTAAGGAGAAAATGTGGTGTGATAAAGAGTTAGAGGAAAAAAGAAAATTAAGGTATTATAAGGATGTAATCAACCCTAATCTAGAAGATCAAAATTATATATTTGTTTTTCCAATTGTAAAGAAAAAAATAAACATTGCTAAGATAAGAACAAATTCTCATGAGCTCCATAGTGAAACTGGGTGTTGGTCAATTCTTAAAATACCATGGAATGAAAGAGTGTGTCACCTTTGTGACACTAAGAAGGTTGAAGATGAAAATCACTTTCTCTTAGATTGTTGAGACTATACCCATATTAGATCTCATTTTCAAAATATTTGTCACACTACCAACCTTCCTAACCTCTTAACTCAACAAAAGTATGAGGATCTTGGAAAGCTTCTCTTAATGCTTTTCGAGCACTGAAACAAAATTCTAAAGAATCAAAAGTAATCACTTACCCTACTAAGATGTGTAGACCAATTCGATCTTAATGGACGTCAATAATTATTATCATCATTAAACATTTATTTTAAATATAATCTATATAATATGATAACTTAATAAATTGCCTCTAATAAATTATTAATTTGATATAATTGCCTCTAATAAATTAT
>JZKD02S1674829.1:416361-432203 GCA_000966675.3 Picea glauca
ACCCATATTAGATCTCATTTTCAAAATATTGATCACACTACCAACCTTCCTAACCTCTTAACTCAACAAAAGTATGGTGATCTTGGAAAGCCTCTCTTAATTCTTTTCGAGCACATAAACAAAATTCTAAAGAATCACAAGTAATCACTTACCCTCTTAAGGTATGATAGACCAATTAGGTCTTAGTGGATGTTAATCATCATCATCATCATTTAATATAATATAATAATGCTTATTATCTAAATACAAGCATTAATATAATATTGTCTTTAAAAAATGTGTGGCAATATGAATAATAATCAACATATTTAAAAATATAAATCATAGTTTTTATTAGTGCTCGTCTCGGACTCTAGCATTTCATATGATGTTGATCATCAAGTAATTTATATTTGATTTCAAATATTTTTGTGATTTCTAAAATTTAGGAAAAGAGAAATTATTAATTTTTTATTAATAAGTTGTCTTTCGAGGTGTTCTTTAAAAAGAATAATAGAAATACCAACTCTTGGTATGATAAAGAATGTAAAATTGTTAGGAAATCCATCAGGGATGATTCTAATGAGTCCTTAAAACTCGATAAGATCAATACCTACAAATCCCTAATTAAAAGAAAAAAAAATGTACTATATCAAATGCAAGATAATTTTTCACAACTATCTAAGTTGGATCCTAAGAAGTTCTAGAGCCAAATTCTAAACCGCAATACTAAAGAAAATAATATGATTCCCTTAAGGGACTAGAATTCCCACCTTAAAAGTCTTTACGAGTTCCATAATTCCATGGACATCATTCTTATTGTCCCTATATAGGATGCAATTTTTTCTTTAGATGTCATAGAGTTCAGGGTTAAGTGGCTTGAAAATGGGAAAGCTAAGGACATTGAAGGCTACCAAGCTATAAAATTTAAAATTGGAGGGCCTATCCTTATCCCTCACAAACACAAGCTCTTCAATTTAGCAGTGAAGCAAGGCTTCCTTAAACCCTATATGAAAAGCCTCATTGTTCCTATTTTTAAAAATGGGGATAGAAACATTCCCTTTAATTATAGGACCATTATGATTAATGTGATTTTAGCCAAGATTTAAGGAATTATTTTAGAAATGAAGATTATCCTTTGGCTAGAAAGTCAGAGTGAAAGAGATAAAGGCCAAGAAGGGTTTAGGAGATATCATTCAAATGTGAACTATCTTGCTACATTTAGGATCATTTCAAGGAGTTCCACAATAATAAAACCAATCTTTTTTGTTGTTTTGTTGACTTTAGAAACATTTTTGACATGGTTCCTAGGAAAAACCTTTGGAATAGGTTGGAAGATATAAAATTGTCTCTCAAGTTGAGGATTATTGCAATACATATATATATGATATTGTTATTGCTAAGTTTAAAAACATTGAGGGTTGGTTGAAAGAGATTAACTGCAATATTGGAGTCAAACAAGGTTGTCCCTTGATCCCTACTCTTTTAGGCATATACATTGACAAGTTAGAAGATTGTTTGGGAAACACGGGTTGTGTCGGCCCTACTCTCACTGGTATAGTCATCAATATTTTCCTTTATGATGATGATATTGTTCTTATGTCAAGAGTCCCCATTATCTTGAAAACTGACTAAGAATCCTCAACGATGTTTGCTCCAATATGACTGTTAATACTGATAAGACTAAGGTCATGATTATTAAATCCAATAAAATCACTTATGATACCTTTGTATATGAAAACAACAACTTGGAAGAAGTAACTTCATACAAATATCTTGGAATTGATATTCACCACAAGCTCAATTGAAATTATAGCATTGAGAAAATGATTATTGGGGGATGGAAAGCTTATTATGGGCCTGAAAACAATTGTAATTCAGCCGATATTTGGATTTGGGATAAGAATAAACTCCTCTTTGAGAGTCTCGTTACACTTGTTATTCTTTAGGGATGTGAAGTCTTGGGTTGTAGTATCTCTCGTGAATCATGGAGAAAGATAGAGAAAATAGAAAAGAATTTTATAACCTATAATGTCAAAATTAAAGGAAATACACCCTATCCCATCCTCCTTTTAGAAACAATCCTTTCCCCCATTGAGAGAATGACTATGACTAGATACCTAATGTATAAGAACAAGTTAAACAACATGGAATACAAATAGGCTTCCTAATTTTTTTTCAAATCAAGTCGTAACCACCATCACATCAAGCGAGGATGTCATAAAGATGCCCAGTCTTGGCTAAACTATTGGGGAATCATGGAAGACGTCATTTTGCAAAATAAAGATACTATTAAAAATATCATCAAATCAAAATTTAAGGAGAAAATGTGGTGTGATAAAGATTTAGAAGAAAAAATAAAGTTAAGGTATTATAAGGATGTAATCAACCCTAATCTAGAAGATCAAAATTATCTATCTATCAAAATTATCTATCTATTTTGACGAGTGTAAAGAAAAAAAAATCATTGATAAGATAAGAACAAATTCTCATGAGCTCCAGAGTCCATAGTGAAACTAGGCATTGGTCAATTCCTAACACACCATGGTATGAAAGAGTGTGTCACCTTTGTGACACTAAGAAGGTTGAAGATGAAAAATGAATTCTCTTAGATTGTCCAGCCTATACCCAGATTAGATTTCATTTTAAAAATATTTGTCACACTACAAACCTTCCTAACATCTTAACTCAACAAAAGTATGGTGATCTTGTAAAGCTTCTCTTAATGTTTTTCGAACAAAGAAACAGAGTTCTAAAGAATCGCAAGTAATCACTTACCCTGTTAAGACCAATTCAGTCTTAGTGGAAGTTAATCATCATCATCATCATATTTAAATTAATTTTCTCTAAACACTATTGGTAGCTAACAAAATGGATGTCTTATTTCTAACCTTTGATAGATAAGCTAAGATTTTGATTCTATCTCTATTATAATACTATTGAATGCATTTTTTTGAATCTTACATAACAAACTTATTATAAATTTATTTAATACCCTCAAATGAACTTCATTGATTCTTTTTCATTTTTAAATAAGATATGAATGTATTTAAATAGGCTTATGCAATGAATCCATGAGTTTTGACAACATTCTACTCCCTTTCTCCACCCACTGCCGCTATTAGAGTATACAATACATTACCGAGATGAAGCACGAACACCCAATTTGAACTTCAATAACATCTAGATCTTGGATCTAGAATACATAATGGATATGCAAGGTCAGTCGTTTCCTTATCAACAGAGGTAGAAACATTTTCGCTAGTGTAACCTTATTTTCTTCTTGCATAATCTTGTTTCCAAGACAAATTTCGTGCCTTGGCATATCGACGAAATTATTCTAAAATAGGCATAGGATTATAAAATAAAACATAAATAACATAAATTTTTACCCCAAAATATGTGAATCTTGTAGTCCTTGAACTAGTAGAGGGTACTGTTTTTACTGCATTAGTACAACCAATCAAAACTATGCATCTCATCTACATCTAAATATTTCAATTTAAGGGAATGAAAAATTTGTTTTTTTCATATAGTGTAAACATTGAAAAAATTAAGACACGCTGGACATGTAATTCCTAAAGAAATTTTAAGATACGCTGGACAAGTAGTATAGTTAAAGAACTTAGAAAGAAAAGTAATTCAGATAAAGAATATAAATTATACATGAAGTGAATCATAAAATTTGTTGAAAAATATTTCTAATGCAAATTAGGACAAGCATCGATGAATCTACCTTTCACTATCGAATTGAAGGGTAAAGGGGGATGCACGCGGTCTACTCTGCACAATGCAGTTTAAAATATTGTGCACCAAATAGGCTATGCGACAAAGTTCTCAAGGTCACTGCATAGTGGACAGACTGCCAAATTGTTACGCGCTGTGAATACACACACTAAATAGAATGATTTATGAATGCAGAATATAATAGAGTTCAATAACACAGAAACTTGTTAGAAACAAAAAATACTTCATACAAAATACAGTGACAAAATGAGCTTCGACTATGATACTTCTTTTGTCAACTCTTCACCTGTTGTTGTTTCTTGAACTGCTTCTTTGCATCCCTCTCTCCTTTTCTCTATGTCTCTATCTATCCATCTGTTCTAACTAAGAAACTTGGACTAATATAAACTTCCTTCAGAAGCTAAGACCGACTCAACATTGAACTCAACCATAATTACGGATGAATCTTGAACTACTTAATTTAATTCGGGAAGATAAAATTTGCCTTCATTTATAGTTCTCCTGCTTGCCGACTGACTTTTGAGTAAGTATGCGAATTTGCACTTGCAGACTTGTCAGACTGTTTGATTGACATTTTGACTATTGACAAATTTTGACTAACAAACAAATCAATGGTGACATGAAGATCTCACAGACTTGTAATTACAGTTTCCAACAATCCCCCTTAATTATAAGTTGGTGGAGTTACAAAAAGAAAATAACATAAAAAAATTGAGTTTTTATTTTGTTGTCACTCCTTTGTTACTGCGTGGACTCTGAGACTACTGCGCAGATGCTAAAATGCATCTCTTGCTAAAGCCTTTGTAAAAATGTCTTCAATTTGTTCTTTTGACTTGCAAAATTCTAAGAAAAATCTCTTTGTTATTCACCAATTCTCTAATGAAATGTTACAGTGTGTCAATGTTCTTGGTTTTCTTGTGAAACCCATGATTCTTTGATAACATGATGGTTGAATTGTTTTCACAGAAAATTGTAGTTGGTTCCTGTTGTTTTTTCAACAAATCTCTTAACATCCTTCTCATCCATACTGCTTGACAAGTTGCGCTTGTGGCTGCAACGTATTTTGCTTCTACTGAAGAAAGTGTCACTATGGGATACTTCCTTGATACCCATGATACCATACTTGTTAAAAAATGAAATGTGTACCCATAGGTACTTTTCCTATCATCAATACTACCTCCACAATCACTATCAGTGTATCCAATGAGTTTGAAATTTTCCGAAGTGAAGTACTTTATGCCAAAATATTTTTTTCCATTCACATATCTCAGGATTCTCTTTCCCTCTTTCCAATGTGATTCTTTTGGAGTTTCCATGAACCTTGAGATTAGGCTCACTCCATACATAATATCAGGTCTTGGCATTGTTAGATACATAAGACTACCTACCAGTATTTTGAACAGTGTAGGATCCACTTTGGACCCTCTATCTTCCTTTCTTAGCTTTAATCATGTTATGACAGGTGTTGGTGCTTCTTTTGAGTTTACCATATTGAATCTCTTTAATATTTCATGTGCATACTTGGACTGTGAGATAAATATACCAGTTTTGGGCTGGTGCATTTCTATTCCCAGAAAATATCTCATAAGTCCCAAATCAGTCATTTCAAATTCATCCTTCATGACTGACTTGAACTCTTCTATGCCAAAATTACCTGTGAATATCAAATCATCCACATATAAACAAACAATTAACACATTACCCTTTTTATGTTATTTGATGTACAATGTTGGCTCATTTTCACTTCTCTGAAATCCATTTTGTGTGAGATAGGAATCTATGCGACTATACCAAGATCTCAGAGCTTTATTTAATCCATATATTGTTTTCTTTAATATGTATACTTTCTTTTCTTGTCCTGGAACCTCATAACCTTGTGGTTGTTTCACATATGCTTCTTCTTCTAAGTTTCCATTCAAGAATGTTGACTTTACATCCATCTGATAAACTGACCATTTGTACTATGCGACAATTGCTAACATGGTTCTAACTATGTCCATGCACACAACTGGTGCAAATGTTTCATTGTAATCAATTCCAAATTGTTGTGTAAATCCTCTCACAACTAATCTTGCCTTGTACTTCTGTTATTTTCCTTCTGCATCTTACTTGGTTTTATAAATACACTTGACACTTATAACATCCTTATCATCAGGTACATCTACCAATTTCCATGTTTGATTATTCTCTATGCACCTGATTTCTTCATCCATGTCTTGTGCCCATACTTCCTCTTTGACAGCTTCTCCAAAAGTTAATGGATCATCTATTTGTGAAAACAGAGCAAAGACTGAAAATGAATTTGTTGTGTCTTCATTATAGATGTCTTGTAAACTTATGTTTTTATTGGTAACAAACTTGCTAATGTTGGATTTGGAGAAGTAGAAGTATCTGGACTGCTTGTTGGTCTTTGTTGCACTCTAGGTGTTGGCTGCGCACTTGATATTTTTACCAGAGTATTCTGCATGATAATTTACGTTGCAGTGCCAGGTGTAGACAGAGTTGTGCATTGTCCTGTGTATGGTGTTTGAAACACTTCATCCTCTGCATCATTATGCTCCATTGTGTCAATTATCTTTACTGTATTTTCTATGGTTCCATCCCATGCTTCATTCTCTACGAACTGAACATCACGGTTGATTATGACTTTTCTTGCGACTGGGTCATACAACTTGTATCCTTTTGTTTCTTCAGAATACCCAAAAAATATACATTTATGTCCTTTGTTGTCAAGCTTCTTTCTCAGTTCATCTGGAACATGTGCGTATGTGACGCAACCAAAAACTCTTAAATGCACCACATTATGCTTTGATCCTGTCCATGCTCCTTGAGGAATTTTATTCTTAACACTCTTTGTCGGACATCTATTCAATATGTATATTGTAGTTTCTACTGCCTCAACCCAGTACTCATTTGAAAAATGTTTGGTTGTTAACATACTGCATGCCATTTCCATTATGGTTCTATTCTTTCTTTATGTGACACCATTCCATTGTGGTGTGTATCGCACGGTAAATTTCTTATAGATGCCATGATCTTTACATAAGTTCTAAAATTCTCTTAACATGTATTCTCCTCCTCTTTCCATTCTTAGACACTTGATGTAATAACCACTTTGTTTCTCCACAAGTGATTTAAACTACTGAAAACAACCCAATGTGTCATATTTATGCTTTAGAAAATAAATCCATGTCTTTCTTGAGAAATCATCAATGAATGTTAGAAAATAAATACTGCCTCCTATAGACGAAGTTTGCATTGCTCCACAAATATCAGAATGTATTATTTCCAGTAGAGCTTTTTCTCTGTAAGACTTGCTAACTGGAAATGATTCTCTGTGTTGCTTGTCAAATATGAATCCTTCACATATCCTTTCTGGTTTATCAATCAATGGTAATCCTTTTACCATATTCTTTGCGTGTAATAGTTTCATACCTCCAAAGTTCAAATGTCTAAATCTAAAATTCCATAGCCAAGAGTCATCCCGTGTTTCAGATTGGAATGTTGCCTTCATTTCTGTGCCATTTTCTCCTTTCTTGATACCCCGCACACTATTTTCTTCATTAGTACTATGTGTGATTTCTGTTGTAAATGCAGTGTCTAACTGTGCACTTTTTCTTTTGTCAACAGTTTGCGTTGTGTTCTTCTTGACTAGCTTTAATGTCAATGAGAAAATTATGTTACTTTTCATCTGAATTTTTGCAATAAGTAAATTGATTGGGCTTCTATCCATAATCACACAGTGATTATCTTCCATGTAGATTCTGTATCCTTTTTGTAACAGTTGTCCTGTACTCATCAGATTATGCTTCAGACCAAAAACATAATATACATCAGACATAACTCTCTCTTCTCCTTGTCTGGTTAAAATATTTATACTGCCTTTGCCTAAGACAATGACTTGAATATATGTTCCAAGTGTAACCTTGGTTTGGACTGACTCATCCAAACTAGAAAATAATTCTATGTTTCCTGTCATGTGGTTACTGCAGCCTAAATATAAATACCATATTCCACATGGAATTTCTTGAGCAACATTGCATTCAACTAGTGACACTATATTAGACATTTCTTCTGCGCTAGACATAGCTACAACATGCGCCATAGTAAGTTGACCATAAACATAGGTCGATTTTTGTTATTTGTGTTGTGTGGTTGATCTTGACTTTGCTTGTTCTGATTATATTGTCTCTTTCTGCACTCATATGCATAATGTCTATACTTTTTATATTAATGGCATTGAATCTTCGATTTGTTAGTTTTTTGACAAGTTGACTAGCCAATACTTGGATATTGACCTCTTCCACCAGTATTTCCAGGATTGCTACTGCATCCACTTCTGTCATAACTTCTTCCTCTGCCTCTAGAGTTCTCTCTCCCCCTTCCTCTTCCACGATCTATAGATGAATGTGTGGAAAAAAAAAACCTAATGACATATTTGACGTGTTCAATCTATGTTCATGACTGATGAGGGAAGCTTGTAGTTCATCTAGACTGAACTGACTCAAATCTTTTCCTTCTTCTAGAGTTACAACTAGAGTATCAAATTTAGGAGGAAGACTTCTAAGAACTTTCTCAACAACTTTTCTATTATCTATGGTTTCACCATGAGACTTAATTTGATTTATCAGTCCAATGATGTGTGTGTAGAAAGAATCTACCGTGTCTGAATCTTTCATTGACATAGTTTCAAAATATCTTCTAAGAATCTAAATTTTTGCAGTTTTTACTTTATCCATACCTTGATAAGCATTTTGTAATATATCCCATTCTTCCTTGGATTTCTTCGTTGATGCAACTCTTGGAATTATGCTTTCATGCATGGCTTGATGTATATAAAACAATGCCTTTCCATCATTCTTTCTTTGTTCTTTCAAGACATCTTTCTCAGCTTGTGTGAGGGCGTTATATACTACCTGATATGCCGGTTCAACATAACCATTTTCGACTATCTCCCATACATCTTAACCTTAGAAAAAATCCTTCATGGTCAAGGACCACATCTCATAGTTCTTGCCTGTAAAAGTGGGAGGTTGCAGATTTGAGGTAGAAGCTATTTTTTATTTTTTTCTTTCAACAGAGTTTCTGCTCTGACAAACTCGTTCTGGTAGAACCTTCTCTGATACCAAATTGAAGGGTAAAGGGGCATGGACACAGTCTACTCTACGCAATGCAGTTTAAAATACTATGCACCAAACAGGCTACGTGACAGAGTTGTCAAGATCACTGTGCAGTGCACAGACTGCCAGATTGTTGCACATTGTGAATACACACACTAAATAGAATGATTTATGAATGCAGAATATAATAGAAAAATAACACAGAAACTTGTCAGAAACACAAAATACTTGATATTAATGAACTTCTGCGCAGTGCGCTCGGATTACAAAATACAGTGAAAAAATGAGCTTTGACTCTGATACCTCTTCTGTCAACTCTTCAGCTACTGTTGGTTCTTGAACTGCTTCTCTACATCCCACTCTCCTTTTCTCTATGTCTCTATCTATCCATTTGTTCTAACTAAGTAACTCGTACTTATATAAACTTCCTTAAGAAGCTAAGACCGACTCAACATTTAACTCAACCATAATTACGCCTCACTCTTCAACCACTTAATTTAATTCGGGAAGATAGAATTCAGCTTTATTTATAGTTCTCCTGCTTGCCGACTGACTTTTGAGTAAGTATGCGACTTTGCACTTGAAGATTTGTCAGACTGTCTGACTGACATTTTGACTACCAACATATTTTGACTGACAGACAAATCGGCGGGGACGTGAAGATCTCACCAACTTGTAATTATAGTTTCCAACACCAATGGTATATCCAGGCGAGTGTTGGGCATGTATTCATAAACCATAATCAACTCCCCCTTCTCATGGAACTGCCCCAACAATGACACCAAGTGTTTAGGGAAAAGATGGTAGATGGCACTGATCTATGAGATAAAGTCCTCTTTACCTCATTTAGCGTCTTTGGTGATTTGTTTTACAACAACCACATTTTTTCCCTTAGGAAAAATTCCTCTGTAAATGGTTCCAAAGCCGCCGCTTCCAAGAAGGGTTGCAGGATTGAAGTTATCGGTGGCCTTCTTCACATCTTTGTATATGAATTCGAGTAGCCGATGGTAATCAATGCTATTTTATGACACATTCCTTGTTGGAATACTAAGCTAGGTACACTTGTAAATGGCAAAGGGCATTAACATTGTAACGAACATTGAAAATGCTCAACAAAATTCATTTAACCATTTTTTCCTCAAGAAGATACAAGAAACTAATCATTGCATGAGCCCTCTCTGAATTGTTCCTATATACATGTTGATTAGATTAGGTCCCTTAGCAATGAGGATTTTTTGTGAAAACTTAGTTGCCCTCTCTGAATTGTTCCTATATACATGTTGATTAGATTAGGTCCCTTAGCAATCAGGATTTTTTTGTGAAAACTTAGTTGCCACTACTTTTTCCAACTGTAGATTCATCTAAAAGTTGACAGAAACCTACTTCTACAAAATTGGAAACCCTTTTGAAGAGTTGATGCTTGGTCATCATTATATTCATTGAGCAATAGTCCCTTGGCCACACTAATAAGACTATGAAAATGGTGTATATGGCCTAATTATTTAGAAAATGGAGAATCCGAGCACAAAAAGTGCTTATGATTTATTGCTTTATCCAACAGATGGGTAAAAATAAATAACCTGCAATTTGCAAAAAAAAATATGAATATATCAACACCCACATCCCTCACGGTCAAGATAAAAAAGTCATGAATCAAGTCCACCCTATTCTTCCTCCCTTCCAAATATTGCAAGTTCAAGTTGGAGGTGATAGAATATGATGAAATGCGTGGAGGGGTATTGATATTCGATCACAGGCAGAGCAATTTCGAATCACAATCTGAAAGCGTAGAGGAGAATCCTACAAGTTGTAGCTAGTATTTTAACATTCTAAGAATTGAGACCCAACAAGAAAATAAATAGTGAGCGAACATTTAGAAATTCCGAAGCATTTTCCACTGTGAGTAGATAGCACAAAGGTGGGCATGAATTACACGATCTGTGGCAAAAGGAAATACTAGGCTGTGCAGTGACAAAGGTGAAGACTAAGTACTTTTCCTTCTCCTTATAGCTTCTTCATTTCTTCAGGAAGATATATTGGCACATGGTTATGTACGTCCATTACATTAGAATGAGTCCATACCATCGCTAGTCAAAAGACACTCTTCGTCCATTTGTTTTCTTATATCATAAACATTTGTGTATCATAGGAGGTATTTGGCCTTAACCTCTTAGATTGTACAAAGGGATGGAAATGGATCAAAAACTTCATATCAGTATCATTGGAATCATTTTCCATTAGCCTTGGACCCTAAGGTAGACTCTCCAATAATCTCATTGCGGCTCTTCTTGTTGCAGTAGGAGCATGAGTGGTGAGATGATGATTTATTCCATGAACGATGAACCAAACAATGAAAATGTGTTACCTGCATGTGTGGTTAACCATGGGAAATAAAGACATGAAAACAATGTTAGAATGGCCGAACCACTTGGCCAAGGAAGACAACCAACTATTATGCATGGCCAAAAGTGGCCCCTTCTAAGAATGTCTTCAACGTTGAAAGGTGGAGTGCCATGGTGGGGTCGTTTCCTTGCATATATGCATGCTCATATCAAGTGCACCGAACTACATGATTCTCATGACTTGTAATATGGCATGGGGATATGTATTAAGTGTAATATTTTTGTGTGGGCCTCTCTTAGAAGCAACAAGATGACGATAGGGAAAAATAGTACATAGGAATATTGTGGAACGGAATAAGACATGTAAACAAAAATGATTTGTATTTTGACAGTTCAAAAAGATTACATGTTAAAATCAGAAGAGTGTTAAAAAAAATAACTACATCTTTAAGTAATTATTTAATTAATTAATTTATCGTTATAGAAGTTGGTAATTCAGTAACTTTTTGTAACCATATTATGTAAATGTACATGTTCATATTAATATATAATATTAGACATTAATAATGTAATGTGTTGCATCAATTTTATTTATACTTAATCTTTTTCCATGGTATCAGAATTGATTTGGTTGTCACTACATCGCTGTTGGGCCCAGGGAACCAGGGATATGAAAGCTACTCCCTTTGAGAAAAGAAGAATCGATCTTGAAACTGTCACTGTATAATAAAGGAAGAGCAGTCATATTTTTGTGGTTCTTTGCATTTCATGATATAATTTCAAGGCCTCGACAGGATCACCTCGTTTGGGACATGTAGCGATCATGGCCATCCACGATACCGCATTTCTCATAGGAATTTGGTCGAAAACACTGCAAGCATCAACCAAGTTACCATACTTGGCATATAACCTCACAAGTTTGGTTGCCACAAAGATATCGGTTCAAATCCCAGGTTCCTCATGTGAGCTTCGACTAATCTTTCTTCTGACGGAGCTTTCTTATGATGCGTGGCATCAAGACAGAGACATAAGTGTTGTAGTTTGACTGAATTCCTTGCAGAGATATAGCATTACCCGTGTAGAGTTAAAACATGCAGAATTGATTTGAGACTCTTGCATAAAAGAGAAGGTTAGCTGATTGGGCAAATTCCAATTTTTGTCTAGATTATTTTATAAAGTTTTTATTATTTTTAAAAGATGTGTTATTATTTTAAAAAAATGGTGTAGAAACCAAAAAAGTTTTTTTAATTTTCAAAAGAAAATGAAATGTCAAATCAAGTCTCAGAGCTGAATTGAATATTGAAGTATTTTATTTTATTTTTAAAGGGGGCGGTATAAAAAGAAGTACTGTTAATGGTTTGAAAGTGTTACTCAACTCTTTGGAATTATTATTGATAATGTTGATATAGAGATTCCACCTCAATAATATGAAGATGTTGTTATTTTGTTAGAATTATTTATTCTAAGAAATAATAGGAGAATATAGAAAAATAAATATGACCTCAATATGAAGGTGTTGTTATTTTGTTAGAAATATTGACTTTAAAAAATGATAGGAGAATATGGAAAAATAAATATGAAACACTTGATGAGATTTATTTTGGCATTTATAAAAAAATTTGCACAAAAAGAAGCAAGTTCAGTGAACGAAAGAAAGAAGACAGAAGATCACTAACTCAGCTATTTTATGGACAATGTTTCTCCATTATTGAGCAGTAAACCAAAGAAAGAAGACAAAAGATGGCTAACTCAGAGTCATTTTATGGACAATGTTTCTCCATTATTGACTAGTAAAAATAGCATGTAGAAAAATTCACCTCTAGAAAGAAACGAAACCGAAAAGTAACCAAAAAACCAGAAATAATAAAGATGGGCAGAGACATAAAGAAAAAGTGGAGAAGAGAATGCAACAAAATACAACTAAATTTTGGTTAATTTTTTTGTTTTTTCATTCATGAGCAAATATAGGAAGAAATGAAATGTTGTAATTTGAGGGGTGCATGTTTGGTTGTACTCTACACCCAATATACACTCCTGTAAGTTTTTTAGTCTAAGTTTTTTTTGTTATAGGAAATCTTTGCTCTTTATGTTCACTAAGACCTAATAGCGCTGGCCATGATACATCACAACTGTCCCTAGAGATGATACATCACAACTATCCCTAGAGATGATACATCAAGTTGTGGAATAAACCACTAGGTAGGTACAAGGGTAATAGTAGGTGTACTTGTATATAAGCTTGATCTTGTTAGGACCAAGTTTTGTTTAGGAAAATAATTACATCCTTAAATAACTAATTAATTAATTAATTTACAAAATTGGTAACTCTGAAACTTTTTGTAACAATATTGTCTAACTGTACATGTAGTAAATTTATTTCAAAGATATAAATACACGTTAAAAAATTTAAGACTAGCAGCGATTGTATTCCAAAGGTGCACATATGCTTTATTTATTTACAAAATTGAAACCAAGCATTGAATTTATTCCAAAGGTGTAAATAAGAGTCACTTGTATTTTAAAAACCAGCATTGAATTTATTCCAATGGTGTAAATAAGAGTCACTTATATTTTAAAATTCAGGTGAGAAGTGAATTTATGAGAAGTTACATGCCTAGCCATTTTGTCTCCCACATGCGATCACTTTGACCACAATGAAAATGCAGGCCACTAGTGGAGTTCAATGTAAAGCATTTGTTTATATGCACACGAAATCCTTGACTTTGGCTGACTTTGGCTCTATAGGGATGGTAGGTTCTCAAAGTTTTTGAGACGTTGATACCAAATTAAAAGTATTAAGAGTATATTTCTTGGCTTTTATGCACTCATAGATTTTATTTTTGGAAAAATATTTCTTGGCTATTATGCACTAATGGATTTTATTTCCATAAAAAATACAAGGTCGGAAGTGTTAAAGAGCAAACAGAGGCCGCATGTCCTTGTTAGCGGCTATAGAGAGTTCTCACGCTTAATTCATTCATGGGACACCAAAACTCTAAATCAACGACGTTTTTTTTTTCAAAATAAGGAAAATTTATAAAATATGTGAAAGAAATAAAAATAAAAAATAAAAGTGTATATATAAAGGATACTTTCACTTGGGTATCCACTCACAATTTTCAATTACAGTATTTATGTTTTATGCTCTGAATTTCCATGGGACAAGCAACGTGACCTTTTAATCCATTATTATTTTAAAATTTATTTAATTTTTTTTGTCATATTATTTCAAAACATATCTTGTAGGAGTTATGCTCCCCGCACTTGTTTATATTATTGTTTTGTTTATACAAACAAGAATATAATTTGAAATTGTTTTATTCTTTATCCAATCATTGGGTTTTATATGAATTTTAATCTGTTAGACCTTTTCTTTCATAGATTGGAGGAGTGATAGGTGCGAGTCAAAGAGAGGGAAGAGCGGTATGAAGTCATTGAAAAACGGTAACATTTTTTAAATTTTGTTTCTTTTTCTCTGAAGGTGCATACTCCAATCAGTGTAGGAGTGTAGGATTGTACAATTCGATGGTTTTTATAAAAATAAAATTGGTAATACATTGATTAAGATTTTAATGTTATAATTTGTATTTAGTAAGTTCTGTTGAAAGAAAATTTTGCAAAATCAAACACCTTCTTTCATATAAAGGTTTTATGTTCAGTCAAATTTAAAGCTAAATCTATGTTGTTTACATATCAGTTTCCACGTCTACCATTAAACCACAAACTTAATAAAACATATCTTAATACCCTTGCAATTATAACTTATAATGGCAGAAAGAGATACGATGTCCTAAATATTAACATGATATGTAAAAAGTGTCAAGGGGCATTTAAGCAGGAAAGTTGTTCGGTCGATTATGCAATCCTACAAAACGCCTTGCAGCCGGTGCTGCAGTTAAGTGTCAAACTCTCTCACAGGAGCCAGCTCTGGTGGTTCAACGGGTCAGATCTGGAAACGAGGCTGCAAACCCCGCTCCGGGTTGTAGCATTCTAAGAAACAAAATGATGCAGGGGAGGCACCTCCGCTATGGTAGATGCTTTAGGAGTTTGCACGGACATGGCGGAGGCGAAGAGTCTGACTCCATTACTTTTGTTGAATTCATCCCCTTCGGCACAGAATTGATATTTAATCCCACAAGAAATGCGAGCTCTAGTTTATTCAATGGAGCTTTTTCTTTTCCTTTGATGATGCTTATGGCTATTCTAGTAGCCCTATGCAATTCCATTTTTCATTTTCCATTTTTCATTTTCTTTGTAGGTTTTTCTTTTCATTTGCTCTCATGAGCTCCCACTCCAAGAAACTATGGAAATATATCATAAACCCTAAATCCTAGGCCATCCGTACATAGAAAAAGGGGCAGCCAGGAAGGCAATGCACTGCGCATTTTCCTTGCAAAATGTAGGATGTGCTGCAGTAAATCACATTCTTCCAATGCCATTACTATTGAATATACAGAGGATCCATTTATAGATCAATTATGGTCTTACCCGAGACGTTTCATGTCCAAGAGTGTGAAGGTGTAGAGGAATAGGAACAAGAGAGAGTCAAACTTCAAATTGGTCATGGAAAGACAAAACACGGTTAATAAACTATTGATTGTTATGGAGATTTTAAAGCATGAATTGGAATAGGTTATGATAATGAAAAACCTGG
>JZKD02S1674830.1:29227-48718 GCA_000966675.3 Picea glauca
GGAAATTTTCGAGTTCTTTAAAATTTCTCGCCTCCTCCGGCTTTTCTTCGTCAATCTTTGACGATTCTTGAAAAAATTACAAGAATCTTTAGGGTTTCTTCTTCTGCGTTCTCTTTGTCCAGGATCTTTCGAGCGTTGTACGCTCTGCTTCCTCCGCAAGCTTGTTACGGCGATATTTAAAGAGTATTACGGCCAACTCTCCAAGCCTTGTGAAAAAACTGTGTCGCGTGCTCTCAAGATGCGTGTAAGCGCTGCGCTGTGAGGATCGTGTTGCTCTCTCGACTATGTGAAGAGTCTTACACCTGAAGCTCTGATACCATGATAAATTGTGGAGCAAAGAGAAATGCAGAGAGAAGAGAATAGTATATTCAAATGTATGAAGAAGTACAGAAGAAATGCAGAACTCAGGAGTTGGTTACAATGTAAGATGGTTGAGCTATATATGCTCAAGCAAGACAGAAATAGAAAGTACAACTGTTCAGTACAGTTGGCAGTGTACGGTCATACTGTTGAGGGTACAATATATTTAACATATATGTCCACCGCCGCCACGGGCTTCGAACGTGAGGATTACTGCGATATATGATCATCAGTTTCGTCTTGGCCGGCAGAGACACCACGTCGTCGGCATTAACGTGGTTCTTCTGGCTCTTATCTTCTCACCGTCACGTAGAAGAAGCCATTTACAAAGAAGTAGCCCATCTCATCGCCGCAAGAGTATCACAAGATAAAGATTCCTCTTCCCCTAGTGCCGATCTGTTTTCTTACGAGGAGCTGCATAACATGCATTACCTGCACGCCTCAATCTGCGAATCAATGAGACTTTATCCGCCGGTCCTCTTGGACTCTAAGCACGCCCTCCACAACGACGTCCTGCCAGACGGGACTTTTGTGGGTAAAGACACACGGGTGACTTACCATCCCTATGCTATGGGTAGAATGGAGGCCATCTGGGGCGCCGACTGTCTCCAATTCAAGCCCGAAAGGTGGGTGAACGATGATGTCCATTTCGTTCCACAGAGTCCCTTCAAATTCGCAGTCTTCCAAGGTGGAGTTCGCGTTTGTCTAGGCAAAGAAATGGCGTTCATTCAGATGAAATATGTTTCGGCTACCGTGATTTCCATGTTCAAATTGAAGCTGCCCGTTGATTCGCGTGAAAGAACTCCAAAGCTCGTTCACAGCTTGACTGCGCGCATGGATGGTGGTTTTCCCGTTGTAGTGCAGAGGAGGACGACGCCATTCCCTACTGCTATCCCACTCGCAAGTTGAATTGGAAACAGGATCTCAACTCTCCTTCCGTTATCGACTCATAACTGACATTGATTAATGAAGTTATATGTCTAATAGTTTTTCACTCTGAAGATAACTGGTACACTGCAAAAGTACCTTTTTCTGGTGAAATCTATACGAAATTCGATCCATAGTTTCTTCGTTGACTGAGGAACTCTGGCCAATGGATTTTGAGCATTTCTAAAACTTGAAATTTTGTTGAAACTGTGTGGATCGATGAAAACTGTCACAGGATTTTGTTTTCTGATCTGTTTCAGTGCCCTTTATCAAACTACATTTTTCTAAGCTCTTCTCGATCCGTGGGAACTTGAATGTTGATGGAACGTACATGGGAGGTTTCCAAATTGATGAACTACAACTCACGAGATCATGTTGTATTCCCTTTCCAGGCTTTCTAATTTGCCTAAAACAGTGGACATAGAGAATAATCAATCAACTTATCTATTTGTAATAATAGTTTCTTAGAAATTACACCAAGGACAAAGAATGTTTTAGAAACTACCCCAGCTTATCTCTGTCGATACTTCCAGCAATACCTTTGGAGTGGAGTACACATCCTATGAAATAAAAATGAATAGAAAAATCGACAGTGAACCTACAGAGACACACAATCAACATGTAAGGGCAGACAAGTTAAAAAGGATCAACACCACCGTACCAAGCCTGAGCAATACAGCAAAAACTTTCGGGTAGATAGAAATGACATGGTCTTGAACATCAATTATCAATTGTCTTGCTATTTATACATTTCATCAAGTTCTCCCAATTTTTTTAAACCCTTATCAATTACCTGTAAATCCACTTTTTAATCGCAAAGGGAAAAACTTATACTATTTGAAGTTATTAAAAATTACTTATATCATTCATTAGCACAATATTAATTATAAAAAAACATCAATAAAAATTGCATTTAGAAGCTAAAAACCTTCTCTATGAAGTTTAAGACCAATGTTTATACCATTCAATAACACATCTGCATTCATTTTCACAATATTAATAAAAAAAAAACATCAATAAAAATTGCATCTAGAAGCTAAAAACATTCTCTATGAAGTTTAAGACCAATGTTTATACCATTCAATAACACATCTGCAATTGATATGACTCAACCAAAACTTGGGAAAAGAGTATCAATTGTGAAAAGTACGAATCTTGAGGATGAGTAGGCATAAACACTTTGAGGCATAAACACTTTGACTTGAATTCATTTCGTTTACAATATGAAGTTTAAGACCAATGTTTATACCATTCAATAACACATCTGCATTTGATATGACTCAACCAAAACTTGGGAAAAGAGTATCAATTGTGAAAAGTACGAATCTTGAGGATGAGTAGGCATACACTCTTTGACTTGAATTCATTTCGTTTACAATGGGTAGTTAAGATATGCATGTTACACCAATAATGTAGGTTCAAATTTCAATAGACAATAAGCCTTAGATGCTTAAATTATAAACTTGTTCATCTTTGACAAGTTTTTTAAATAATATTAATTAAAAAATAAATTAGACACTTGTCAATTTTCTATTTTTAATTTGGAAAATAAAATCATCATAATGTTCATTAAATAAAATCTTAGTGCTTCACTTTTAATTAAAGGTTACAATGATGAACAATAAATAAATCAATTATTAGAGGATGGAATTAAAGGTCACAATGATGAACAGTGAATATCAATTATTAGAGGATGGATTATCAAGTGTATTGTTGAGATATTATAGATTTTTATTTTTTTTTACATAACGTATCAAAATGTTGTTACTATAAAGTAACCCCATTGCCCAAACCAAATGTTGTATGGATTATCAGAACCATCAACATCAAGTATATTGTTGAGATATTACAGTTTTGTATTTTTTTACATCATGTATCAAGTTGTTATTATTATAAAGTAATTTCATTATTGTGTGACCCAAATGTTATTCACATAAACTTCATATTAAAATCATGAATATCATGAATACAACAAACACTGTACTAGAATAATGTTAATTGTTGCAAAATCATAATCCAAATATGTTATTTGTGTGATAACAAGAAAGATAAAATAGGAAGAAGAGTCATACAACATGATACAATACATCTCCTTAGTATATCAAAGGTTATCAAGATGACTTGCCATTTATTTATTCATTGCTAGTGGAACACATTTCAAAATATAGAATAGCACACACATTCACAACACATTCAAACCTTGCTACACATGTACCTATTTGCGATATGCAATATACTGTATACACAATTAAGCATGTGATTGCAACAATGAAGCATTGCTGGCTTATAACTTCACTTGAATGTTTAATGTAGGTTCTTGGTAATGAGTTTGAATCATCTCCTTAGTAACAAAGCCTACTCCACTTGTCCATATTTTGGATGGTTGTCATAATTTCATACAACAAAGTAAAACAAAATTAGGAAATGCACTTAAAGTCAATTATATACATTTTTTTGAAATATTCTAAATCAATTTCTACATGATTTAAAACATGGTAAACTTGGAAGCAACCTGGCTAATTTTTTTCTAAGTTATCAAGCTCAACCTATAACATTCAACACTAAAACTCTAAATAACCATTTATTTGCAAATAAGCATAAAGCAAAATGGAGGATCTCTAAGGTTTAGTTTTTTTCCTATGGCGCTCTGTCGTTAGGCCCGAGCGCGAGGGCCACAGGCCCGACCTGGCCTGGAAAATACATGTTTCTACTTACCATCTCCCATCTTCCATATTTTCCTAGCCCAACTTCTCCTCTCTTCTGCATATATTTTCGTAGATTGCTTAGGCTTGAAAGGGAAACTTGAGGTTTTGGCTCGAGCAATGTTCATATACATCGGATGGTGACTTGAGAGGAGGATGAGGTCGACAATGACCTCAGTCCAAATATATCTAATCCATTCCCCACGGTTGAGTAGTTCCTTGGAAGGAAAAATGGTTAGAGGCCCAAAATCCCATGCTATTTTCTATTGTAGTGTGTTTTTTGTTCAAGTATAGTGTGCAAAATTCACTTGATGCAGAACCACAAAGAATAGGCCAATTAAGTGTGTTATACGTTGATGTGACCCATCGTACTCCAAGAGCATTAGTTACAGGTTGTTCTTAATAAGGTCAAGCTGATGTGACTCATCGTGTTATGAGAGTGTAAGTTACAAGTTACTTTTATGTAAGGTCAAGTTGTATAATTGATTGTTGAAGATATTATGTATTTAGAATGCTATCCTATATAATTGGTGAATATCGTGGAGGGTCGTGTATTCACAGATGGTGGTAGTTACATAAAATGATTTAGTATCGAGATTGTCGACAAAGAATGAGGCAAAAATTAATATTGTTATTTTTTATTTAATATTGTAAGTTTTGTAATGTAAAGTTTACCTCTATGTGTGTTGTGTATTGTAGAAAACTAATTTCTCCATTAAAGGGGGGAGTTGGAATAATGTAGAAATTAGTTGTAATAGGTTTTCATTGGAACCGCAAGAAGTTATTGTTGGAATAAGATTATGAGTTTGTTGTAGGGTGCCTTATCTATTATTAGAATCCTATATCCACAATTCATGGATCTAGAGAATTCTACTATTCGTATAAATATGTAACTGGCGTGAAGCAATGATATATGAGAAAAATATATTTTATGTGTGTGTGAAAATGCCTTCTTCTCTAATTTACAATTATTGGTCCAAAGGATCCTCAGTTCTCAAGACATTCTGATGAGTGGAAGTAGGGAAAAATCCTTCTTTATGAATCCGACAATGAGTCGAAATAAGAGAAAATAACCCTTGACATTCCTTCATCTGTTTATGAACTAGAGAACAAGGAACCTCGGAATGAATCAACCCGCACGAGGAGAAAATCGTCCAAGTGCATCAAGGAAAGAGGAGGAAATGTGCAGATAGTTGTAGGCAAAGACATAAGTATGGAGGAGGTGACTAGCTATGTGGGTAAGATGCTAGTTGGGAGGTTTTCTAGGAATTCAACAAGAGAAGTTGCATCAAAGTGATGGATGGAGGCTCATTGGAAGCCTTTACTCGAATACATCTTGGAGGCCCATGTCCTTGATCACGGTTGGAACTATGTCATTTTGAGATCTCAAGAGGACTATAGATCCATATAAAAAGGAATGGATGGGGGGACCCTCTGAACTAGTTTTGAAGGAATAGATGTTTGAATTTGATCTAGTACGCAAGCCACTAGCCTTGAAGAGAGTATGGGAGATACTCCTGGGGATACCGCTTTCTTTCTTGACTAGAGAAGCGCTAGAGGAAATTGGAAAAAAACTTGGCATCTTTGTAGGCTTGGAACCTAACTGATATTCGAAAGCAGATCATTGATGGGCATGGATCCAGGTCGAAGTTGACATAAGGATAGGTTTAGTTGAAAATGTGAACCTGGTAATGGGAACAAAAATATGGCACCACAAGGTCGTCTACTGGAAGCCACCATTCCGGTGCCATGGGTGTCATGAGATAGGCCATATTAAAGATCATTGCAATCTTTTCTCTCCCCTATACCTAAATCATCCAAAATTCTAGAGAAGGAATTCAACTCAAGGAAGAAGGGAAGGGGTGGAAGTTGTCTCAGGAGAGAGTGGAAAAAGCATAGAGGTGTCTATTCCACCTGAAGAAAATAAGGACTCTCAAGGACGCTTTCCAGGCATAGGGGCCCAACCCATCTCCTCCTTGGGTAATTCCCAAGACAACCTATGTCTTGTCTCTTTTCAATCTTCTGAATATGATGTATTGGAGGCTCTCCTAAGATTTATTTAGGTTCTTCGTTCCCCCTCCCTTTCCTATCATGTCGCCCCCTGTAGATAAGGCAGTTCACTCCCTTGCTCCCCTTCCCCTTGTGAATGATTTAGAACCTCTAGATAGGTCGAAAGTTGTAGCCCCAGTCTCGGTGAGTTCAATTTTTATAAGATCCTAGTCACCTATTTCATCTCTTGGGTCCTCCCCTCCGTCCCTTAGAAATCCTGATCTCCCTCCTAGAGGGACCTCCCTTTCTCGTTTAACCATCCCCTCTTCCAATGATGTTGGTTCTCCTACCTCCCCCACTCCTAATGAGGCCTCAAAGAATAGGTCTCCCCTTCTCCCATCAAGAAAGGAATATGAGTTGCTTTCCAAAGTCAATACCAAGGAACCCACCCCTTCAAAAGGAGGGTTAGCTCTAGATATCTTGCATTCCAAGAAGGTGGGGATAAAATATCATATTTTGAAGGCCCAAGAGAAGGTTGCCACAAAGATCAAAAGAAGAAAATAAGTTCCCATCACAAGGGCCCTTAGATCAGGGAAAGCCCTAGGCTCTCCCATAAAATGATGATCCTCTCCTTTAACACTAGAGGGATAGGGACACCTCGAAAAAAATTATCCCTCAATAGGTTGCTCTGTAAACTCAAACCGAATGTGGTAATGATTTAAGAGACAATGTGCAACAAAGATAAATAAATGGAAACTTTGGAGGCCTGGTTGAAAAACTGGTCCTTTTGCTCAATTGACGTAGAAGGAATGCCATGAGGACTAATTACAGGATGGAGCCTTGAATTAAAATCCCAAGACTTGTCCTTTTTTTAGTTTGCTATCTCTGTAAATCTAAAGTATAAAAATAATGATATGTCTTTCTCCTATGTAAATATCTATGGGCCTTGTTCTGATAGGATCCCTTTTTGGGAGGAACTAAAACTTGCAAGTGATTTGAGTAATCATATGACCATAATATGAGGGGATCTAAATTTTTCTCTCTCCATTCGGGAGATTTTGGGATAGAACCCCATAGTTGATAGTCATAGGAATTTCTTTCTATCCTTTTTTGGAAAATCATAAGTTGGTGGATGTGGAACCAATTAAAATTTCTCCTACATGGAGAAATTTCAGAACATGCCAAGAAGACATTGTGAAAAGGATTGATAGATTCCTAGTATGGGAGGGGATTCTAGAATCTAGAATCTGAATTAAATCAACAGTTATTGACAGAGGCATCTATGATCACCACCCCATAACCTTGCAGTTAAATTTTGATTATGAATCCCCTCTGGCTCCCTTGAGAATTAATAAGGTTTGGTTAGATGAATAAGATTTAAAAAACATGGTCTACTCGGAATGGCATAAATTAGACCATGCAAACCCAGATCCCATGATGAAGAAAATGGTGGATAATCTATCTAGTGTAAAGAGGGCTACCAAACAATGGCTCCAAATTTTCAGAGCCCGTCGTCAAAGAGGGATTATAGAGATCGAGGAAAGCATCTTCTCCCTGGTCAAGACTTTGGAGGAGATTCCTCTAAGTTAAAATCAGTAAGATGAGCTCAGGGACTTAGAAGCTCGTACAATGATCTGGCTGGTAAAGGAGGAAATTTCATGGCAGTTGAAATGCAGGGCTTTTCGGATCGATGTTGGTGACAACAATACCAAGTACTTCCACCTGTATAAAAATTTTCAAAAGAATCTTAATACTATATGGGAGATCAATAACTCAGAAGGAGTGTTTGTAAGCTCTTTCAAGGATAAGGTAGAGGCGGGGGCTCACTTTTTCAAAAAACAATTTAATGTCCCTGTAGGATTCCCTATACAGGAAATATTGGCATTTGTCTCAAATTTCCTTGTAGTCTTTACAAAGGAAATGAACCAGGCCATGGAAGAGGAGGTAACAGATTTTGAGATTCATTCAACCCTTTACTCTATGCAAAAAGGAAAATTACTAGAGCCAAGTGAATTTATGGTGGAATGTTTCAAACATTTTTACGAGCTAGTCAAAGAGGATTTGGTGAAGGTGGTAAGAGAATCCCAAAGAAGTGGCAAGGTGATCAATTCTTTCAAGTCCACCTTTATATGCCTAATACCAAAAAAAAAACAATGATTCCTTTAAGGATTATCAACCAATTTCCTTCTGTAACATTATTTACAAACTAATTTCAAAAGTGATCTCTAAGCGCTTGAAACCTTTGTTGAGAGAATTCATATGAGAAGAACAATTTGATTTTCTACAAAATAGGTAGATAAATGATGTCATGGTGTTGGCCCAGGAGGCATTTCACTTAGTATAAAAATAGAACATAAAAGCGTAAATCCTAAAATTGGACTTGTCCAAATCCTATGACAGGGTCAACTGGACTTTCCTCAGATTGAAATTGATCCAACTGGGTATAAACTTAAGATCGGTGAAATGGATCATGGAATGCATGCAGAGCGCTTATCTTGCAATCTTGATAAATGAAGCGCTATCACTTTTTTTTAAATCATCACAAGGCCTCAAACAAGGATGTCTATTGTCTCCCTTCTTGTTTATTATCATTGGAGAATCCTTGAGTGGGTTACTGAAGGAAGCAGGGAAATACGGGGCCCTCAGAGGTGTGAAGGTGTCGGGAAGGGAAGAGGTAACACATATTTGATTCGTCGATGATATATTCTGTAGTATAAATGGTACTAATCATGAAACAAAGGCCTTAAAGGATAGTCTAGACCTCTTCTGCAAACTAATAGGCATGTCCATAAACATGGAAAAATATTGCATCATCCTAAACAACTGCTTGGAACTTGAATCCAACTCTATTCTACCTCTCCTTCCTGCCCCTTTAAAACCTCTAGACGAAGGACTCAAATATCTTAGATAGTTATAGAAAAAAGGACTGGTATTGGCTCATCTGTGAAATAGAAGCCATAATAGCAATATGGGTAAACATGCTTTTATCGAGATGGGGTAGACTAGTATTGTTGAAAGTAATACTCCAAGGAATTCTAGTTTATTGGAATTCAATAGCGGCTATAACCAAGGAAATTTTAACCAAAATACGGAAAATGAAATTCCAATTCCTATGGTCGAGTAAATAAAAGGACCTCACCTCGCAAAATGGCATGTGATCGCCTCTACAAAAGAGTATGGAGGCTGGGGGATAAAATAAATACACATTTTTACTTGAGCCTTGGCATGGATAAATCTATGGAGATTAACTATGAGAGAATCGTTGTGGATCCATGGAATGTCATCAAAATACTTCCCAAATATGTCCATCAACAACTGGTTTCGTTCTCTCCGCAAATCTACAAAAGGATCCATAATGTTTAAAGTACTGGTAAATTCATTCCCACTGGTGGGTAATTGGACAGTCTGGAAGGTAGGAAATGGAAAAGTATTCGTATCGAGAAGGACCCCTGGTTAGGTTCTAGTAATAGTTATGCCCTCTACGCTCCCCTAATCCAATTTTTAAGGGATCATTCAATTATAATCCTAAACGATGAAAAGATTGAATCTACCCCCCATCCAAGAGGCCAAAATGGATGGATCTCAACGGTCTCCTTAGATATTCAAGATTATTTAGCATAGGAATGGAACTCTTACATTGGAAAACTATGCTAAAACTATATCTTGATAGAATAAGAGATAGAGGATTCTCTAGTGTGGTCGAAAAATCCAAAGAAAGAATCTTTCATGACAAAATTAGGCTACAATACCTGGTTCGAAGAAAACTTTAACGACACAAAAAAATGGTGGTGGGGACTACTATGGAAATTCAATGCCCCACCAAGATGAAAAACCATGCTTTGGATAGACCTTACTGACAAATAACTTACGTGGGAAAATGGAATCAAACAAGGTTGGTGCATACCCAACTGGTGTTCTTTATGCAAAGCTAATTCTGAATATTTGTCTCATTTATTCATCCTTTGTCCTTATGCATCCCAGGTGTTCAAGATAGTCAAAGAAAATACCTAGGCCAAGGTAGAGTGGATAAAAAAAAATATGAAAGAGTGCGTTAAAGATTGGTTGCAGGATAGATCAGTGAGACTGTATGCAGGACTCCTGAGCATCCTTATCACTAATCTATGGTGGGATCTAAATACAAGCATTTTCAAAGATAAATTGATGCCCCCGAAGGTGTTAGCATCCCCCACCATCAGTCAGGCTGAAGAATTCAAAGAAAATCATACAGAGAAAAGACTGGGGAACTTGGTTCTACCTAACATAGACTATGAGACATCATGGGGATATTTTGACGGTGCCATCCAGGGGCACCCACCTATGTGTGGATTGGGGATGGTTCTTTTCATCAATAATAACCATTATATTCACATAAGCTATGCTCCAGGATCAGGGACAAACAATAGGGAAGAATTCATAGCCTTGTGGATCTTGATCGAGAGAGCCAAAAAAAAGGATGTCAGGAAGCTACAAGTGATGGGGGATTCAAATCTAGTGATTGATTGGGAAAGAGGAAAAAATTTATTCCAATACATTCGCCTATCCACTATCTTGAGAGACATCAAGGTAGCATTCTAGTCCTTTGAATGGATTTCTTTTCACACATTCTACCAGAACTGAACACAAAGGTGGATGAATTATCCAAAGAAGCTCTAAGCCTACTAGTGGGAGCCTAAATGAATTCCAAAACCATAGAAATCCAAAAACCTAACCCTAGGAGATGAAGCGCCAAGAGTCATGTGGGTTCCGTTGGGGTAAGTTGGTACCTCAACGTACTAGGGTCGTAACTTTTGCATACGATCTTTGTTTTAGGAGCACGATAGCCCGTTGGAAAGGTATATCCTAGGAATACACATTATTCCATTAGAATATATCTCTATCAATAGTATTATTGTGGTAAGACTTAAAACGTTGTTTATGACCTCAAAACGACGTCGTAAGTTCAGGACCCGAAAACTAGGAAAAAGTCGTCAACTGAAAAAACTACCAAGATGAGCCAGTCGAAATAGGTGGGTGGCCACCGATATCCACCTGGATCACATATGTAAATTTAAAATATATCCAACTCCATATTATAATCTTTACAACAATTTTTGAGCTACAGGGAAGCTTGGTCGTGCATTTTAATGTTCTCACTCAATACATGTTCGACCTTGCAGATTACACAATCGTTTTGCACAAAAGAGTCTTTTATGAATGAAAATGAAAAACTAACCTTGCTTTCTCTCATAACCCACCATCCTCTGATTCATCAAATTGTCATGAAACTTTGTGCATAGAAATCATCCTTTTTGAGTTGTAAATGCACTATGAATTGTAAAAATAGGTTATAAATATTGTAATGATCAATTTACAAATTAAATCCTTAATTATGGAGCCTTATCCAAGTTTGTGCGTGTAGTTTAATATAGATAAATTTAACAATTTGTCCCTCTGGTCTTATAGACCTTGCAAATTACAAGGCAAACTTTTCCTCTTTTGCACAACCACCCTTTTAAAACTTGCAATTGCAAAATAAACAACATGAATAGGTTTACTATGATAAACCACATCGCCATGAACTTGCACAACTCAAATATAAGGTAGGTTTATGTTTGAAAATGCCAATATAAGTTTATATATAGGTGTAAAATAAAAAAACTATAGCTTCTGCAAGTTGAACCACTTCATTTGGGTCAAAATTGAGACTAGGGCTTGCATTGTACAATAAGGCAGTTTTACCTTCAAATTTACATGAAATTCCAATACTAGGTGCATGAAAGCAACCTCTTTTGTTCTTCAAATATTGAATTTAGATGCATAAGTAAATTTCAAACTTGCAATTGCAAAATAAAGAACACGAACAAGTCTATTATGATAAACCACTTTCCAAACAACTTGCACATCTCAAATATAAGGTAGGTTTCTGTCTGAAAATGCCAATATGAGTTTATACACATGTGTAAAATCACAAATTACAACTTCTCCAAGTTGAACCACTCCATTTGGGTCAAAATTGAGACTAGAGCATGCATTGTACAATAAGGAAGTTTTCCCTTCAAATTTACATGAAATCCCAATTCTAGGTGCATGAAAGAAATCTATCATGTTCTTCACTTGAACTTTATATGTGTGTGCATTTTAATTTTGTCACTTAGTGCAAACCTTGCAAATTACAAGGAAATCTTTTCCTCCTTTTCACAACCACCCTCTTTAAACTTGCAATTGAAAAATAAACAACATGAACATGTCTACTATGATAAATTGCACTCCCAACAAATTGAACAACTCAAATATAAGGTACAATACAACCTTGGGTTACCTTTTACAAACATGTTGTGCATTCTGAGGGTTTACTAGGCATCTCTTGCCTATTTTTGCACATAAGAGTCTTTTATGACTCTTAATGAAAACTAACTTTGGATTCTCTCATAATCCGCCATCCTCTGATTCATCAAAATGTTGTGAATTTTTGTGATGGGGAATAGGGTGGAACATGACATGAAACAAAGAACATAGTACTGCAGATAATTGAAGAGAAATCATTTTTCTTCAAAGATATAGGGTGGTGTCTAAAGACACCATTACAACCCTTAAGAAAGACACACTATGATCATAACATCACAATGCATGTTTCACATCTTGATCCACATGATCTATTGCACAATATACATGATGAAAATGACCCAAGGGGTCTTCTTTTTATAACCCCAAGATCTAATTGATTTCGATATAATCTAGAAGATCTTGTCCACATGTAAGGGTCGATTGTTAAAGTTGATTTTGCCAAATCCTTTTTGTCGAGTCGGATCGAAAAGGATGATCAACCTGATGACCTACAAGTACAACTCGTAGTCGATTACTGGGGTGGTTGATCCATGACCTGACTACCTTTGACTACTAGTTGACAGTCCAACTGACATGCACGCCGACTACTTGACCAACTAATGTGGTGTGTTGGTCGATTGCCCGATCAAATGTATCCAGATGTAGGTCAAAATCTCAATCGAATGAACCTAGGAGATGTTTGATGAACCATCAATGTTTGATGTTACAAAATTTGGTGCATATAAATCATCCTTTTGGACTGTACCGTTTATACCTTATAGTTTCATATAGCCAACTTTAGCATTTTATCCCTTTGGCTTTAGAAGGAAGTTTTTATCCTTTATGCACATCAAGTAGGTTTATGTCTGAAAAATCACAAACTACAGTGTATTTAAGTTGAACCAAAAAAAATGGCTCAAAATTGAGACTAGGGCGTGCATTTGAGGTTGAGGCAGTTTTGCATTCAAATTTACATGAAATCCCAATTCTAGGTGCATGAAAGCAACCTCTCATGTTATTCAATTGAACTTTATATTCATAGGTAAATTTACCATTTATGTAACTCCATCTTAAAACTTATAAAACAATTTTTGGAGCTACATGAAATCTTGGGAGTTTATTTTAATTTTGTCACTTAGTACAATTTATACCTTGCAAAATTACAAGGAAAACTTAGCCTCTTTTTCACAACCACCCTCTTTGAACTTGCAATTGAAAAATAAACAACATGAATATGTCTATTATGATAAACCACACCCCCATGAGGTTTGGGAACAAACAATATAACATAACTCTATGTCCTTTTGATCCAACTTAAGGTTGTAGTGGACAGGCATGTTAAGAGGCTAAAGGTATTTGGTGTCTCCAAACTTCTGATGCACTGGGGAAATGGTAAAAGTAACATTTCTAGCTTGGAGTTGGGGCTTATTTTAAATAGGATTATGGAAAATAAATTATTTTTTGAAGAGGTGTCCTTTGCTCATGTCTATCGAGAATTCAACCACAAAGTTGATCAATTATCAAAGGAAGCACTCATTTTAGAGGAAGTTTTTTGGCTTGTTCATGAAATTAAGAACCATACTCCTACATATTTGATACTTTTACATCAAAGGAAATGGATGCTAACATTAAAAGTAGAATGGATCTTGTCAATGTGTATTTCATCTCCACTAGAAATATCAATACAATGATTTTTGTGTCATAAAAAAAAATTAAATATAATTTCTTGTAGGTAGATTCAAACATTATTATAAATATGCATTAAACATCACTTAAATATTACAGATAAATGTTAAACATCACAACAAAAATCAGATATAAGACAAGTACGATCCAAAAACATTATTGATCTTCCATTAATTCCTTGCAAATATAGAAGGATGTTTACATGTCAAACATCACAGATACAATATCCATTACAAAACAAGGAAAACTATAATATAGATTCTACAATTTTCTTGTCTATGAATATTACTCCTGAGGAATCTCTAACAAGCCTCTCTTTTTCTATCTCTCTACTTACAACCTTATATATTATGTTCCCCATGGGGATGACCTTGACCCATA
Organism: Picea glauca; assembly: GCA_000966675.3. Classification (NCBI taxonomy): domain Eukaryota; kingdom Viridiplantae; phylum Streptophyta; class Pinopsida; order Pinales; family Pinaceae; genus Picea; species Picea glauca. Next base: position 43,576 of record JZKD02S1674830.1, read on the forward strand.
GGTCGCTTAGAAAAGTGGATCATAGCTAAGTTTACATGTATTCATAGCTCCTCGAGCCAATTGTTTCAACCTTATATATTATGTTCCCCATGGGTACCACCTTGACCCATAGGTCTCTTACATAAGTGGATCATAACTAACATTACATGTATTCGCAGGTCCTTGAGCCAATTGTTACAACTTTGAGGTGATGCTTAGTACTCGAGCCACACTTTGCCTTGTTGTAGCTAGTCATCCACTACAATCGATACTCAGAAGGGTGTTTTTTATAGTCACCAGTTTCACACTATGGGGTGGTACTGAAGCAACTTACAGTGTGAATGGGTTCGAAAATTGGTAGTGCACTGAAGGATGTAATGGAATATACAAAATGTGGTATGTATATGGAGGGTGCACCATTAAGTGGGAAGAGAGCAGGGGAAGTATTGGGGACGAACTTGAGGTAGAGTATTATGGTGGGGATGGACAAGATCGATACAAACTAGGTATATGTTTACCATTTGTTATGGTCTTGTTGCTAAGCAACTATCGTGGTATCCTATACATGGGTCAAACACCTTCAACAACTATTTGGCCAAACCAACCCGGACATATTACTTCTGGAAGACTAATTTATCTCCTGTCTCCTTGTATTGTTTCATTCCCTTGAAATTATTCGCATCATCAATTTCTCCCCTCAATATGTGCTCCATTTCCTTTGGTTTTCCAACTACTAATGGAGAGTACCCCTTTCTTTATCTTAGGGCCTCTTGGATTGTCGACGTTGATGTGGCATGCTCCTTCTTGACTAGTGGCACCATTCACATATGGATGCAGAACTATGACCTCTGATTTGACCACCTAAATCCTTCCCAAGTTTCCCCCGTGGTGGCATAGTCTAAACATTCTACATTTAATTGGCGTTTTTCACCTGAATCCGGTGATCTAAATTTGGGGAAAATCACAATTTTATGTTTTTTAACTTGTATTTATGAATGCATAAATGGATTCAACGTCTTAAAAAACCCTTGGGGAACTCGAATTATACATGCTTAACCACTCAATGGGCTACTTATAATGTCATGGACTAGTGTCCCTTCATTATACAAAGGGGAAACTCTAGAACATGGCAATACCAATAAGTAACAACCATCATATGACTTCACTGGTCACATTAACTAACATCTAACTTGAAATTCACTCATAGCCTATTTGGTGGCACAACTGATCTAGGTTGTGTACTTTCTAGTCTTTCCACATCATGGAAAATTCTAATATGCACTATATTCATCCATTAATCCTTGTACTTTCTAATCATATCTCTTTTCTATTTATGTTTAATTGACATCTCAATGACATGAAGTATAGACAATGTGGTCATATACCTCCCTATTTCCTGTCAAAAACAAATGAGGTATACTTCTAAAGTCCTGTCAAAAACAAATTTGGTGTGCCTGTCATTGTGTAACTTCCTAGTGTGAGACACTCATTTGTATGGTGACTTTCCACACAGAATAGGGTACACCAAACATTCTCATACACCAAATTAGCCTCTTCCATATCTTTTAGTTTCATGGTGAGGTTCACGAGATGATATTGTCCTTGCACCAACCCTGTCGACGTCGTTCCACCTCCTAGTGTAGATTTTTCAGTGCATTGCAATTTCCATCACCTCCGCCTGGGTGGTTACCTTTTTTGGGGTGAGAAGGACTTTAATGTGTGGTAGGAGTCTGACAATAAACCATTCTCTATGTTGGACATCTTGGATCTGAAACGTCAATCTATCCAATAACGTCTTGATACCTTGGTATTTAATCCCACACAGTTTCTCCAGTTTGCTTCTTAATATCTTTGAACTTCGTGATACATTATGATTCTGACTTTGGCTTATGGAATTTTCTCAGGAGATATCTCTTTATTTCTATAAGGGACCTTGCTCATGCGACACACACATTAGCCTTTTACTTCATGTACCATGCCAGGGCTCTGTGTTTGAATGTGGTTTCTAGTTGTGTGATCTTGAATGCCTCATTTGTGACACTTTTCACATACCATATAGCTTCACGCATGAACTAGTGTTGTTCTACATCATCTCTTTCCATCCCATGAAATGTAGGAAACCTAAGGGTTGAATCCTTGTTAGCCATACTTGATCTAGAACTAGGTCTTCTTGACGTACTACTACTTTATATTACTAGTACTAGAAATATTTCTTTCGAAGTGTCGTTGACTTTGACTTCTACTCCACTCTTATATTCTCCTTCCCTTACTTCTAATCTTCCTTCTTCTACTTCTCTCACCTTCGCACTTTCTTCGATTCTTTCTTCTTGATGACAAATGCACAAGGGGGATGATTCAAAGAGGTGGTTCCTCCATACTCTCTCTTCTTCTTCAGCGATGGATCCAAAAGATCTCCCTATCTCCAACCACGCAAGTCTCTTCATAATCACTAAGGTATTTTCTCCTTCTTAGAGGTATCCATTGTTATCTTCAGTTATGTCAGCACTACTACTATGCACCCCATATTCCTTTTATTTGACTACATCTCTCAGTAGCCAAGGGGATTTGACCTCACTTTTTTTATCCTACTCCCACTACTTCTAACATCCTCTCTTGACACCTCATTCTTGATGCCATGTCTCTTCAACAACCTCTATTATTTTGAATTTCTCTCCGGCACAAATCTTTCTCCCACACACCCTTCTTGCATGGTTTCTCTTCTCTTTATCTTAGATCTTACTACTTGTTCATCTCCATTTTCTTTCTTTTCTTGGCTTATCTTCTCAACTCACCTCCTTAGCTCGACTCTTCTTCTTCTCCATGCTTTTGGATACATTCTCTCTCGCCTCATCTCATTTTATTCCCCCATATTTCAATTCCCCCCCTCTGCATGGGGGGTTTACTCTACCATCCATCATGCTCCATGCACATCAACCCCTTCTCCATGAGTAACATCTTGATCCACAGAGGGATTTCCTCCAACAGTTTCCATCTAGTGTTGGCTGCAAAATTTCTTTCAACAATACTGAAAGATCTTGTGCATTCAATAACAAACTCACCAATATACCCTTCTTTCACACGATCAAATGAGAAATCGATGGATTTGACCCACTTATTATCCACATATTCCAACATGTTGACTATGTTTTAGTCCCAAACCAGGTGTCCTTGGGCTCTCCATACAGAGTTAATCTGTGTTTGTCTCTTTATCCACTCATGCAATAAATAAGGAAACTCAACAAAGAAAAATCTACTCAAATATGTATAGATGTACCTTTGCTTCCATTGTTTGAGGTTGATTTGTAGGTTCTTGGTCTCTCATCATGTGAACTCATCCTCCTTCTCAAAGATACATTCTTCTATCTCCTTCCTGGAAGGTTGTCACATCATGCCCTTCCTTCAACATGTAGAGAAAAACCTTGAGGTCCTGGCAATAGAACCAGTTGTTGGCTTAGGGTTTCAGACCTAGGTTTGAAAGGCTTCGCCAGTAAATGAATCATGGGTGTTGTCATATTCAATCTTTAAGGAATGAGGAAGGTCTCACCTGAGACGCCATGAGAATCATAGAGACCATAGGTTTCATGTAAATTGTGAAGGAATAGTACAAATAGGAGACATCCAACTCAAACCCAAGCAATCAATTCAAATTCGTAACATTCACAAGGGTGTTGTGCAGAATAATACATAAAAAACATATATTCAAGACAAAATCTATAATATACAGAGACAAATGTGCTTCATGCTTCATTCATTAATATCAAAATCATTTAGATACATTTCAACACACAAACTCCCAAGCCCTTCTCAAAGCGCATTCAAAGTGAAACTGAGATGAGCAATCTGCTCATATATCAATTTACTTTCTCTCGCATATTCACATAATATATAGGAACAACTAGTGAAGAAGAACATAACTAGAACTAAAAACAATGATTAACTAAATCTCTAACTCAAGAACAACTAACATAACAATGAACTACTAGTCTTACAAAAACCCAATCCTTACATATCAACATGCAATCATCTTATCTCTACTGGAGCATGGAAAACATAAAAACCTTGCGAGCTCACCCACATCCTCGACCATGACCAATCGGATTGTTACAAAAACATAACCATCACTGAATATCTTTGAGGATTTAGATTGCATGCAAACTTTACAAGTTCTTGCACGCAGAGCAAAACAAGTTGGCACATGTAGTAGATCATTGGGTGGTGCATGATTTAAATCTTAGCACCATGTGAAACAAAATCTTGGTGTGTGTGCACTAATGACTTGTGTGCGTGTATTATTTCCAAAACCTTAGGGTGCCAACAGATGGCAACTCATGTTCCCATGCAGTGAGGGTACAAAAGATCAATGCCTTGTTTTGAAAAGACTTGCAAATTTCAATGACCATAATGGAAACACCAATAGTGTCTATTGTGGTTAATGTAGAGATAGAGATCAACATCATTTATTACAACTTCTATGAGAAGGTCCTTGAGACACATCCATTAATGCATAGTCTAGGTAACAATTTGAGCCACCAACCATAATACATGCAAACCCATTGGAAGGTTGATTGCAAAAAAAACTAATTGTTATAACATAAACATGTAAATCATCTTTGAAGTGATAAGGCTTCTAAAAGAAACATACCGAGTACCATTTGGATGACCATGAATCTATTTTATGAGAGCCCTACATAGATGATTTTAGGGGCGAAATTTTGCCCATGGGCGAAATTTAGGGGCTTTCAATTTTTTGTTGGGCGAATTTTTTGTATGAAAGTGATTTTTTAAAACTTATATCATTAGCCCGTAATTTATTTTAGGGGAAAAATCGTGTACAGGGTTAGCCCTTKTTTTTAGGGGAGATAGAGGGAAAAAAATTATATTTCGCCCCTAAAATTTGGAGGGACAAGCTTCCATTAGCCAAATTTCTAGAAGTAGGGGAATTTTTGATAGCTTCTTCGCCCATGTATTTGGTAAAATCGAGGTTTATGGTTTAATTCGCCCAGATTTTGTGGTATGGGCACTGGGTAGCTACATTTTGGCCCTCCCGAGTCCCACCTGGTATAAATTGGTATAAATTGTATGGATAATGGCATCATCATAGCTTTGTAGAACTACAGAGTCTACTAAAATCCCCAAGGCCCGATTTACACATATTGCATTTTCG
>JZKD02S1674830.1:48728-66912 GCA_000966675.3 Picea glauca
TGTTCAAGATCAATTTGTTCATGATGCTCATGCTCCATTGCTGCAGGTGGTAGATTTTCTTCTGGTTGATGTTGAACTTCAAAAGGTTCATCATCATTTTCTAAAGCAAATTCAATACAATTGTCTACATGACAATCTGAAGATAGAGAAGGATTTGATGTGGGGTTGAATCCTTCATCAAAACGGACAGCTCGTCGAAAAAAGACTTCTTTAGTAATAGGTTCAAATAACCTATATGTTTTTATGTCCTCACAATAACCAATGAATATTAATGGTTGGCTTTTCTTCTCCATAGCTTTGCGTTTTTCAACTGGTATTAAGGCCCATGCTGGACTGCCAAATACTCTAAAAACAGAGACATCAGGCTTAACATGGCTCCAAGATTCCTCTGGAGTCTTATGCAGTACTGCCCGATGAGGCATCCTATTTTGAATGTAGTTTGCACAGTTTACTGCTTCAGCCCAAAAGAAGGGTGCCATGTTCTTGGACTGAATCATACAGTTTGCCATTTCTTTTAGTGTTCTATTCTTTCTTTCAGCAACACCATTTTGTTGAGGGTTGTAGGGAACAATGAGTTGATGTTGAATGCCATGTTCTCTACAAAAAATTTGTGAATCCCTGATTGACATACTCCCCCCTATTATCTGTGCGTAGTTTCTTGATAGAAAGAGATGACTGCTTCTCAACAAAAGGCTTGAAGTTCTTAAAAGTACCAAGGACCTCACTCTTGTACTTAAGAAAGTACACCCAAGAGCGACGTGAGAAGTCATCAATGAAGGTGAGTGCATACTTAGCCCCTGAAAATAAGCGAGTTGGAAACGACATGAGATCGCTATGTACCAACTCAAGAGGTGTTGTAACACACCATGTTTTTCCTTTAGGAAAAGGATCTTGATGTTGTTTTCCAAGGACACAACTTGGACAAACTCCATCAGTACAAGAAACTTTAGGAAGACCAAGCACCAATTTTTGGGTACTTAACTGCTGCAGATATCTGTAGTTTAGATGTCCAAATATTTCATGCCAAAGCTTACTCAAAGCATCAACATGTGCAATGAAAGAGGAACCTAAGGAAGACTCAAAAGAAGCAAACTTATACAGTCGAGAACTATGATCTACTTTTCCAGATGCAACAACAATGTCTGGATTTTGTAGTTCTCGGATGATTACATCATTAGGAGAAAACTCTATTGTTTTCCCATTACCAGAATGACAAATCTGATATATAGAGAGAAGATTTGCAAAGATGTGAGGAACAAGAAGAACATCATTAATGCACCCTTTATCCAACTACACTGTGCCGGATCCAAGAACATCCAGTTGTGTAGAGTCTCCAACTGCAATCTGCGAAATGCTACATTGAGATGTAAAAGCCAACAATTCATTAGAATGAGTCATGTGGTGTGAAGCACTAGAATCAAGTATCCATCTATTTGAAGATGCATACAAAGCTTGAGCTGATAAAGCATGTCCTTTACTAGTAGAAGAAGGTTTTGGTACTGAAATCTTATGTTGCTTCATGGCTTCATTCAAAACTTCAAGTTTCAACCAACACTTAGATTCTACATGCCCAAGTCCGCCACAAAAGCTACATGTGTCATTTGACTTCTTCTTCTTTGTCTTGGAGGAAGACTCGCCAAACTTGGAAGATGGAGGAAATGGTTTTGTTTTCTGCTGAGATTTGGAGGTAAACTCACCAGTTGGAGCAAAATCTTTCTTCTGCTTATACCGAGTCTTGTGCTTAGTTTTGGTGTTTTGAGCCACAAGAGCCTTATTGTTAGATCCAGAAAGAGCATCTAATTGAGTAAGCTTAGATTGTTCTCTGGTAAGACGCTCACAGAAAAGCTCAAAGGAAGACATTTTAAACTCACTTCCTAGTGCATCCATAGTAGAGTAAAATGCAGAAGAAAATACCTGATAAGGACCTTTTAGCTTGGATAAAATCAAGAAGATGCACTCTTTATCTGATTTACTTTTTCCGCACCCTTTTAGTTGAGCCACTAGTGCCCTAAATTTGGTGAGATAGTCTTCAACGGATGCATGCTCATCCAGTACCAGTGATGACAACTCCTCTTCCAATTGTAGGGCTCGAAATTCATTGATTTTTCCAAATAAGGAATCCAACTTGTCCCAACTTGCTTGCGGAGTTTTACAATCAACTATGTGGAACAACAAGCTATCTGACACATATAAACCGATGAGACCTATGGCTTCATCAAGTTTATTTTGATAGACGAACCTCTCAATTTCCTTAGTGAACACAGGTTGAGCCTCGGCCAACATCTGCAAGAGCCCTTTTGCTTGCAACAACTGTTGCATCTTAAGTTTCCATGTATGATAATTATGGGGAGTTAGGAGCTCAACAATCCTTAACTCTGTCATTTACAATAGATAATACAAAGAAAACATAGATTTCTGTTTATGTAATCTGTTTACAATAGAAATGTTTGTTTTTTTTTCATACCAAAGCACAAAATTTTAATTTAAAAGCATTTACAGCATCCCCCTGCGCTCTTTTTTTCTTACATATTTAATTCTATTACATAACGGATTAATAACTTAAAAAGAGTTCTGCAATACGCATACATATAGTTGAGATGAAATTAAATAGAAGTTATTTCCCGTCTATTGACAGATAAAACGAAAATCAACATTTGTTGAGGGCAAATCCCACTTGATTGTTAGCCCGGTCAAACGAAACTCGGATGAGGGCTCGCGGTCTCCTTCGTTTCCTCTCCGCGCAATATTGAGAAGATCAAGTCGCTCCTTAACTCAGACGGCCGAATAGATCTGGTGGAGCTGCCCTTACCCGCCGTGGAGGGTCTCCCTCCTAGCACAGAGTCCACCTCCGATCTTGAGAACGAGAAGATACCTCTGCTCATAGAAGCCATAGACTGCTGGGAAGAGCCCTTCCACGCGTTGTTGCAGCGCCTCTCGCCGGACTACGTAGTCTACAACTTCTTCCAATGTTGGACCGTTGTGGAGGGTTCTATCAATAGACAGAAACCAACGATCAAGACAGAAACCAACGTAGATTGGCAGGCAGGTAAGTAGAGAGAAAAAAACTCAGACTTTAACTTCGCAGAGCATCCACACGAGAAGACGACCGATGGCTTACTGCATCTATCATAAAAAATGAGAAGGGGTTTGCAGTTTAGCTCTGATACCATGTAGATATTGAGAAAATACAATATCACAGGCACAACAAGATAACTGCAAAGACCAACAACCTTCTACAAATGAGAGAATGATCTATTAAATCTGTTTGATGATTACATTGAAGAGCTCCTCTATTTATAATAGGCTGAGAGGAGACAACATTGAAGAAGGTAGATGGATAACTCTCTCATGAAGTAATGAGACAAGTAGATGGATGAAATAAGTCAAAAAAGCACATGGTGATTATCCATAAACAGCCAAAAAAAATGATGACATGACCTACCTATCTAACTAAACTTATACATCAACAATAAGTAGATCCAATCTGACAGCTGTGCGTAAATCTGTTTATCCTCACCAGCCCTTTACAGGTCCAAAGAATTTTACATTAGCGATGTGATCGAAGTATGCTTTTGTTACGCTTTCTACTGTTGGTAAACTGCCACCTTCCGTCTCAATATGAGTAGATAAGATACTCCCACTCGGCAGAATGGGGCCAAAGTCCCAAATCATTGCCCTGCTATGACGAGTACGCATGGAATCTGTTTAGCACCGTATTCCCTGTTTTCGTCTACATTTCTTTCAGGTAGGTAGCGATTATACTATGTGAATGATTGGCATTACAGTCATATGCTATGTGAATGATTGGAAGGTTGTTTAGTTTATATTCTTCACCTTCTTGTTAGTGAGAAGCTGCCAACTACATTCCATCCTATCACATGTGATGTTGCCCCACCTGTAAGTGATCAGGCTGAAGAGAAGAGCGTGACTACTTGACAGATAATTTAATGATTCAATGTTCGTTCTGAATTGAAAACAGAATGAGATGCTGATGGGCATGGCTGTTCAGGCCCGTTCAAGTTGGCAATTGGATAGCAGCAGAAGGGAATGGCGTCCTTCTCCTCCTGCGAAGCGATAATCTGGGTGTGTGCGGCGCTCAACATGAAACAAGAAGCTGCGCTGATGCTGTGTGCGTGTTACTGGATGCCAACCATGCAGAGCCATATGATCTGATTTATATCGACTTCTGCCAACAGACTGTGATGAACAGAGAGACGCCAGTCGCACACCTTTTCCAATACCAACATCACTTCCACCAACAGTACGAATCTATCAGAATCTCACCAATAATCCAAATATTACCGAATCCCACTACCCAATAAATAAAATTCGATTACCACCTATTCTGTGAATGCACGTAAATCATATTCTATTACCACACAATCAAATCTACTATGCAGAAATCTAATCTGTGGATGAACCTACTAGAATTGAGTAGGGCGTTTTCATCCAAGAATGTAGTGTTTTTTTTTGGAGTTTTTCTAAAATATTTCGCCATTGAAAATTCGAAATCAATCAATATTAAATTCTTAGCATTTTATAACAACCTGATTTTAATACTTACATAGAACTGAGGAAATCTAAAAGTTAATTTCAAATGTGGTAATTCCAAAGGTTAATCAGTTAAACAACGTGGCAATTATATGGTGATACAGTGATTTCTTAATATGATTAGGTAAATGTTAAAAAGTAAATAAGTTAACTGATGCATTCAAAAATACAAGGAAGTTATGAAGAGTAAATCACATTCATTGATTTGGGAGGAGGACTAAGAATATGCCAACATTAAAAGGTGATTAATTGTGCCCATCTCGGATAGGTATAAGCCTTTAGGTGTAAAAATTACAAGCTTTTAATGTAATATTTTATTTTCGGAACAATTTGAGTGATTGAGTCTTTATAATTAGAATGATGAATTTTTCACTATAATGAATTCATTTATGTATTCAAAAATACAATTTAAATAACATAAAATGATGATTTCACTTTTGAAAAAGTGTCAACTAATTTCTCATGGGATAGCATGCATATTAGCCAAATTTAAAATGTGCATGCATGCACTCTTCACTGAACAAAAAAATGTGTAACTGATGGATAAGGTTGTAATGAGTAATTCTCCCTTGAATAATAAAAATATTGATAATAATTGCCCAGTGTTTTTTTCTTGTATTGGGTTTCCATCTAAATCACTCTATCAATTGTGTTATTGTTGTTATGTCTCGTTTGTTCAGAACGCAAAGTTGAAAATTTTGGGAGCTAACAAAATCCAATCACTAGAAATCAGTGCGGAGAGAAAAAAAAAAATAGACTACATGACTAAGTTTTATTTCTAAGTTCTATTTTTGGTTAAGTTCAAGAGGATAGATTCCTTGATAGGGCAATATTGGTTGGGTGAGAATACTAGTTGCATGCCCACAGTGTTGAAGGGATTTCAATCCGCTTTGTTGGGTTCCCCGATGGAAAGAATTATTTAAAATCTCAGTGGTAAGAAAAGGTGCGATAATTGGTGTTAGACTTCTGTTATCAGATCTCAAGACCAGAGGGTGGCCCGATAGCTCTGTATCATTTGCAGAGGAGCGATAATCATAATCGTGGAAGGTATATGTATGCACCGAACTCAACTTATATGCACAAATCACGAGGTTTGAAAGTCTTGGTTTCATTAAGCTCAAGACATATTTTATTGAAAGATCGTTTCTTTTTTAAGTGGGTGGAATTATTTTAAGAGAATCGCCCTTTAATAATGTAAGAGGTTGAAACTTTATGCTTTGGTAAAAGGTGGGTGGAATTATTTGAAGAGAATCTCCCTTTAATAATGTAAGAGGTTGAAACTTTATGTTTTGGTAAAAGGTTTTGAGGTATAAAATATTTTGTTTTAATCTTTTAAATAATATTGTATTTTTAGGTTTTTCATATATTGTAATAAAGAGTTTGGTTTTATAAATGTTTTTTGTGTTAATGGTGAAGATGAAGAGTTCTAAGTTTGAGGTGGAGAAATCAAGGCAACAACAATAGGGGTGATGGTTGGTTTGAAAGAAAGAAAGAAAAATGTATTTACCTTGGAATTGTAAAAATAATTGATTGCATGAAATGGGAATACAAACATGAATAGGCATGCATACCCTTGGTTTATTGTGTCAAATATGAAAAAGTCTAGACATAGATTTAGGTAGATTGAATATGTGGGGGGTATGTGTGAAAGACTTAATGAGTTAAATCTATTTTTTAGGTCAAAGCACCTGATTTTTCGGGTCCATATTTTTTTTTGTGTATCCCATGGTATTATATCCATGGAGTGCATGTAATGAAGCCTATAAAAGGCTTGGTGAACTCCATTGTAAATGGGCCTGGACTTACTTGGTCGACTTGGTCAAATTTTTTCAAGCGAATGTTTGTGTTAAGGTGGAGCACTAAGACTCCAGTGTAAATTCCATGGAGGTGAGTGGCAAAGGTTCACTTGGTTTGGTTTGGCTGAATTTGGTAAAATTTGTTCGAATGCAAAGTTCGAAGTGGAGTAATGTGTCAAGGTTATAAAGGTGGGTATGTAGAAAGGCTAATGTGTTGGCAAAAGTGTTTGAGAATATATGATGAAGGTAGGTTCATATCCATGGAACTTGGAAAGTATTGCAAGGAAGCTGGGATCAAATAGGAATATTCAGTAATCCCAAATTGCAACAATAGTTGTGGACATAAGCGGTTGTGTTATCTGGTAACTCGATCACCATCGGTTGCAAAAGACTGGAATATTTCAGAAGAGGTATGAAAATGTCATCTAGTTATTACTCAAATGTGAAATTATTTGGTTGTGATGCTTATGTTTTTATCAACATTCTAAGTATGAACCAGATCAAACTGGTAGATCTTTGATATGGTGATGATGTTAAAGGATGTTGAATCTGTGATCCTACTGCCCACATAATCATCATGGATAGAGATGCAATGTTTGATGAATATCTTTTTATAAAATCAAACACAGTAAAAGAGAAAGGTTCAAAGCATGACTTGTAGCAGAAAAGTTTTTGGAAGGTATTGATTTCCATGAAAGTTTCTCACCAGTTGAAAAAGATTGTTTCTATTCATGTTTTGTTAGCACTAGTTGTGTTACTTGATCTTGAGTTGGTATAGATAGATGTTAAAATTGTTTTACATGGAGTTTTTGGAAAAAATGATGTATATGGAACAACCAAAAAGGTTAGTTCAAAATCACAATAGAAGATTTGTTTGCAAACTCAAGAATCATTGTATGGCCTAAAGCATGCCAAAAAAATGGTACAAGATGTTTGATTCCTTCATGGTGAGCCAAATTTTACAAGAAGTGAATATAATGATTTTTTTTATGGTATATTTAATATCTCGGTGTTAAATGTTATCCTTGTTGCAAGAACAAGCATGGTTGAGATCAAGAGGCTGACTCAATTGGTTAGGATGTTTGAGATAAAGGATTTGGGAGAAAAAAAATAAGTCTTGGGCATGGAAATACATAGAGACAAGAAATATGGTAAGCTTGGTTCTCACAATAGAAGTATGTGGTGAAGATACTCAGGAAATTCAGTATGAATAATGTGAAACCGGTAAATTCCTTTTGGCATTCCATTGTAAGTTTTTTTTAGGTTTATGTCCTAACTAATGAATAAAAAAATGGTTATATGTCTCGAGTATTATATGCTAGTAGGAAGTTTGATGATTACGATGAGAAATGGTCAACATTTCACATGCAGTTGGTGTTGTCACTAGACACATGGAAAAACAAGGTGAAGAGCATGGAAATGGGTGCTTCAAACACAGAAGCACAAGTATCACCTACAGTGGTTGCAATGATTTAATCCGTGGTTATGATTTATGAGATTTGGACAAGAGGAGACCTACCTCAAGTTATGTCTTGCAAGAATGCAAGGATCTATTGAGTAAGTTTGGACATGTATAGGATGTGGTGTTCCATGGTGGTGAAGGTGTTGTGCATTTGAATAACAGTCTAGTGTATCAAAATGTGCAAGTGCATCAATTTATTAGACATGTTATTGATGGAGGAAGAATGGTGCATACTGGAGTGAATCACACAGACATGTTCACGTAATAGTAAAAGGTGATGAATAAATTTGGGCATGATATATCAGGTAAATTGTTGTCAAGGTGGAGATTGTTGAAAAAATGTCAACTAACTTCTCATGAAGTAACATGCACATTAGTTACATTTAGAATGTGCATGCATGCACTCTTTAGTGAACATGATGTGTAACTAATGGATCAGGTTGTAATGAGTTTGTTTAACTGTATAATGATCATATATAATTTGCATACTTGTAGAGGTGTCAAAAAGAAATATGATGTATTGGGGTGTGCAAAAAGAGAGGAGATTATGGTTGTATGTGTGTGATTGGCTATTGTAATTCTCCCTTGAATGATAAGAATATTGATTATCATTGCCCGATGGTTTTTTCTAGTATTTAGTTTCCACATAAATCACTATATCAATTGTGTGATTATTGATGCTTCTAGTTTGTTCTTGATTTTATTTTTAGTACTATTAAAAACTTATTACTTTTATGTTTTTCCTAACTTTCATTAAAATCTACTTCACCGAATTCAAATAAAAAAATAAAAAAATGAAAATGTTTAGATAAAACCTTTTATAATAACCTGATTTTAATACTTAAAAGTAATATCCAAACATCATATACTTCAGAATTTACAATTCAAATCTATCAATCACCAAATTCTAATAAAAATAAAGAAAATTAGCTAATATTTAAATTAAACCTCCACATGAAGCTGCAGAAAAGTCACCGACACATTAAGCTTGCGTCACTAAAAAAAAAAGTGAACAAATTTAATTGCTTTTATAAAAAAAACTCGATAAGTAAAAAAATCTAATAAAAATAAAGAAAATTAGCTAATATTTAAATTACACCTCCACATGAAGGTGCAGAAAACTCACCGACACATTAAGCTTGAGTCACTAAAAAAAAGTGAACAAATTTAATTTATAAAAAAAACTCGATAAGTAAAATTTAGTTATGATTTACTAATTTTAGGTTTAAATTTTTTAAAAATAAATTAAAATTTTTAAAAAGAAATGTTTTATGTTCAAAGCTTCTATTAATATGAAATAGTGGGCTCAATGGTTCAGAACATGTGTTCCCTGAAGTTATAAGTTCAAATCTAAAAGAGTTAGAGTCGTAACCTTAAAAATAGATTAATATTATTGAATTTGAAATAAATTTTCACTTAAAAATAATAAATTTTTTCTTCTTTTTAATATCATTATAAATTTGTCTTCTTTTTTATTTAAAATTTATTTAAAAACAAACAAGTAAATATGCAAATGAGTGAACACAAAGCTAAAAGATGCACATAGTTCTAAAGGGAAAATGCTATAAAAGTGCACTAGAATTGGGGAGATGCTCTACTTTGAGCATGGAAGAGTACTTAAAGTAAGTCATGTGGTGCTTGTTTAGCTTGGTTTGTAGGTGTATGTGCTAAGCCCATATTTATAGGGGTAGTTTCTCTAACTCACCCTCGGTCTCCGGTGACAATTGACAAGTCTATTAATTCTCTTTGTTAAAAAAAAAAAAAAAGTCATGTGTTGTGCATGGGAGATGGTAAGTGAAAAATCACACAACATGATACAAGTTCACTAACATAGATTAACATAAAATGAAAAATGACTAAGGAAAGTGAAGAGGAGTTCACTAACATAGATTAACATAAAATGAAAAATGACTAAGGAAAGTGAAGAGGAGTTCACTAACATAGATTAACATAAAATGAAAAATGACTAAGGAAAGTGAAGAGGCTCACGACAAATGAAGTTGAAGTGTGTAATCATATGTCTATTTGAAGAGAGAGTTGTACTAAGATAGTTGTGGAGTCTTGATTGTGTAATGGTACCATATTAGTTATGAACTTTATTTTCTTAAGTGCATCTCTAATGTGTGAGGTGGATGGGCATGGATTTTCACGAATATTGTATGAAAGTAGCGTTCTAGTGATGTTAGGGTGCATCGTATAGTCTCCATGGATCATTATTTTCCTCACATGGCCTTGTGCACCTCTTCTAGTAAGGCACATTAACATGGCACACATCATGATGCATGATCGTTTTGCCTTAAAAACAACCTTGTTGATTAGGCCTAAGGGGTATTTGAATTTATCAAATTCCCTTAATGAAATTACTGTAAAATTTCTATGTTTTTATTGTATTCTAGGTAGATAGGGTTGTTAGAAAGAATGGGGTTGATTCCTTAATTATGATGTAAATGGATTAATTGAGAAAATTAATTGGATTAGGTGGGTTGTTCTAAGTATGAAGTATTGATCTAATTGATCCTCATCAATTTTAATAGCGAGAGTACTATTATTGTACATTTAGTTGCAAAATCTTAGGGATTCGTTTTCCTGAGATAGAAGTGTACCTTCCATGTGATAAATTGTAAGCCTTTGGGCATGTATGAGTGGCCAAATTAGTGTTAGATCGGGCCAAAGGGAAGTGAGGCCAATTGATGAAGAATCTGGCTAGATGTGTGAGAAAGTTTTTAAGAAGCCTAAAATTGTATTTTCCAAAGTATTTTCTAAAATTGTACATTGATCAAGATAATGAAAGCAGTGTGATTGTGTGT
Source organism: Picea glauca (assembly GCA_000966675.3). Classification (NCBI taxonomy): domain Eukaryota; kingdom Viridiplantae; phylum Streptophyta; class Pinopsida; order Pinales; family Pinaceae; genus Picea; species Picea glauca. The sequence continues at coordinate 59,345 of JZKD02S1674830.1, forward strand.
GTAATACTCTATTATTGTGTGTGAATGTGTGAGTGAAGAACGAGAGTGCAGGTTTGGTGCACAGTGAAAGCGTGTATTACAGGTATAAATTGCAAGGATAAGTCACATTCTAGCGAGGAGAAAGATCAACCATTGATCACTGAAAGGATCAATGATGATTCTATAGTAATCGCTATCATGGAATTATTAGGTATGTTCATAACCCTTAGAGGAATATTGATCATTCCATCAAATCAAGACTAGGTCATGGCCATTAATTATCTTGGGTTAGGTTTTTTTTTTGTGCGTGTTTGATTGAACGATGGCGATTGGATCTAGAGTGGGGCTTATCATAGATCAATGATGGATAGTGAACCAACATACTGTCCCCTCAACACATTTTCAACCAAGCACAAAGGAACTGTGGTGCCCCGACATACCGATCTCTCAGGATCATAGTTCCACACAGAGTTTTGGTCTACTGATCTATAGGCCCTGAAACATAAAGTTTAAGAAGCATGTGAATGAGTTCCAGTATCCCGACATTCTAGTGAACCAGTATATGAGATCGGTATCAATGTAAATGCACAAAAGTTATAAGGTGTTTCCCATCCCTGGGATTCTAACCTCCCGGTAGTGGCAGATTGGATCAGAGCTTTGGTTAAAAGTGGGAGTGTAAAGTGTTTCAGGTACTCTGAAACCCCAATTTTTGATCAAGCTGACACAGGATAAGGACGATCGTTTCATTCTGTTGGAAAGGTTCTGATATATATATATATATATATATATATATATATCGGATTGGATTGGGACTTTGATAAAAGGGTGTGTGTTGTGATCGTTAGTAAAGTACACCGATCCGATAAGCGCATGGCCATAGCTTGTGGGATTATGGAGGTTATATGCACCTGGTTTGGGAAAGAAATGGCTTAGCACTTAGACAAGTAAGCATATGAGATTATAAAGGAAGGAATTAGCATACTGGTGAAATGACTACTCAACGTTTAGAAAGGACTTCAACATCGATAAATAACCAGTACAAAAAAGAATTTTTTAACTCTGTTCAAGGGGATTTTGGAACCGAATGAGAATTTTGGAGTAGCTCAAGTGTCGACGTTGTAAGCAGAGATAGATATTTATGGACCTACGGGTATTAAGACGTGGTGGCTCATCAATTTAGAATTAGAGCACAACTATGCTATGAAATTAGAGAAGAAATATTGAAGTTATTCAAGACGAGCAGTTTCAAACTGAAGAAACATATTTTTTAAAACAAAGATAAAAAGGAATTGGATATGAAATTACCTTAGTGAATTTCTGTATAAATTGAGGTCATTCCAATCAAGAGAAATTTGGATATTGAGAAGACCATACCTTAGAGTAGCTCTTGCAGGTATAGTGTGATGTTTTTATAATTAACTCTACTTAAGAAGCAATTATGATTGCAGGTAGCAACATAAGGAGAAAGGAATTTGGTAGCAGCCATTGCAGCCAGAGAAGTTGTGATAGAGGAAGCATAGCAAGTGAGGCTCTTAAATAAGAGAATCTTTTGGTAGAATGACCCTCACATCAAGGAGGAGTTGTGATAATTTCCTGAAGAGAATAGGACCAATGAAGTTCTCAAGAGGAAGTGAGTGTAATATAGAATCCTAAAAATTTTGAATTTGAGGAGAAGAGGATGCTCATAAAGTTCCGGAGGAGAGAACTTGTGATGCCAAAAGGTCAAGCTCATGAGGAAATCTTGATGAGGTGTTGAGTAGTAAGTGAGGAGAATTTATATAGAAGAAAGGTTTGATGCAACTCATAGTGGGCAAGGAGAATCTCACAAAAGGAAGAGAAGGGGATGACTATTGATAATCATGAAAAGGGTTCAGAGATAAGCCATAGCAAGGGGAAAGATAATTCCAGAGTAATTAGTAGAGAGTAGATGAGTTTAGAGGAGTTTGAAAAAGAGCTTATTGATTTAAAGGAAAGACTCGATATAATTATGAAGCTTCTACAAGGAAGTGAAGATGAAGACTAGAGACGGGGTTGAAATGTGAGGAAGAAGGTAAAATGGCCTATTTTGAAATTTTTTGTAAGGGAATTGAGGTAGATCTTGAGGCACAAGTTGAGTGCTTTGTTGAAGGAAGAGAAACTTGGAGGAGTGGATTTTAGACAAAGGTCCAGAACAGAAGAAGAAGTTCACATCTATGAACCTGAGCAGGGATCATTCCTTGGAAAGGATGATGATGGAGATATTGGTGGGAGGCCTATTGAGAGTCTCATGGACTGTCAAGAAAGTTCATATCAACATGTGTGGAAGATGTCTAAAACAACAAATGAGGCCATGGGGTGTTATGTTTTTAAAACTAATGATTTGTGTATGATTATAGGTTGTGCAAAGAGTGAAGTTGAGAAGTCACTTGGAAGTGTCATATAGATTGATGAAGGTGGAGATATGATTTTTAAAAGCATGTAAGCATAAAAAAATCATAATTCTGTTATGAAGGAAGATGAGATAATGTTATCTCATAAACATTATCAGGGTGAAGCTTATACACAACTTGTAAGTGGAATTTTTGAGGAAGCGAATGTTGATGATAAAGATCCAATGAGGTGCTCAGACTAACACAAGGAGATGATTCCAGATGAGATTCAAGAGTCTGATGGATTTAAAACTAATAATTGTTGTGTGTATGTATTTTATGATTACAAAAACAAATAGAATGAAGAACTTGAAAAAAAACATTCAAATACAACGTTGATGGATTATGCCGAAGAATTAAGATTGTTGGAAGAGTGGTTGGTCAGTCCAAGAATTTATGAAGACTTTATAACTGTTGCAGACACAGAGCACCCACGAATGTTTGGTTGTAACATTACAAGTTAGGGAGTTGAAGACCCGGGATTGTTTTGTAAAGATTGATTTATACTACAAAAGGAAGTTGTAGACGAAAGGATTGTCTTGAAAGATAATAAGAAGAAATTACGGACTGCAGAAGAACATATAGAAGAATTTGAAGAGTATTCCTATGAATCTAAGGACATCAAAGGAATGGAACCAAGGAGTTGGAAAAAACTATATGGAATCATATGAAGGACAAAGGTAGCGGAGAAAAGAGTTGGACATTGAGATAGATGGTTTGTGGAAACTAATGATGAAGAAGGTAATGAGATGGAATTGCGATGAGATAAAAAAGGACAATCATCCACGAATTGCAATTGGATGAAAAGGATTACACAAGTGATGCAGGAACATCACCCTCATCATTCAATGAGGCACAGTGGAGGACAATTCAACACTCAACACTCAACGCAATGCATTCAAAACTGGTTTGGATTCCAAGGAGGGTGCATCATCTTAAATTTTAAAACCTTTGTAATTAATGTCCCTTTAATATTTTGAGGCAAGAGCCATTGTATGTGCTTCAGATTATTGTAATCGTCTTAATTACCTGTAGGATTGTACATATTTAGAGCATTGGCTCATATATGGGATGTAATTATCCATTTAATGTAATAAACTTAGTGGTAGGTTGCTTTAATTGTGAAATTGTAGCACTAAAATAGTTTGGAGGGAAGGCTCGAGAAGCCCCCTCATGTATAAATGTATGTAATCTATGCCCAAAAGAGGTTGTTGAAGTTTATTGTGATTTCTGCTGAAGAGAGTGGTAAAGAGTTGTTGGTAGTTGTTGAGAGAAATAACTGAGACTCAACTGCAGTCCAGTCTTGTACACATTGTAAAAAAAGTATTCAGTTTCAATAAAAAGAGCAGATTTCCCTACATATGATTTTTTATGTGTGTTCCATGCGTTTTCTAAAAATGATTTTGTTTATGAATAGTTTTTGTGAGTATGAATGAATGCTATTGATGTGTAAATTTTTCCTTTGCAGGAATAGATATAATTCTCTTTCTGTGATTTTCTGATTGTTTCTGGGCTCTCACGGTTGTACAAGGAGTGCACCTTAGAGTTGTTAGAAGACTCTAAAAGGCCTACAAAAGGAGTGTGTAAGAAATTGGTCATGAGTTTTGTGAGGAGTGTGCTAGTTGGGAATACCACAATCGTTCTCAAGCTCAGAAGAGGTTGTGCAGGGAGTGCACATCAGAGTTACTGAATACTCTGAGAGCCAACGCAAGGAGTGCATCAATGAGTCTTTAAAGTTAAATACCCAAGGAGAGCTGAGTGCAAGGAGTGCATGAAGCCAACACACTGCTGAAGTGCTAGAAAATATCTGGAGGAAGAGCGCGGCTACTAGGAGAGTACAAGAAACAATTTGGAGGATCAAAGGGTCAAGATCCTTTGAAGTTTGAGCAATTACAAGCTTAGGAGAGATAGTGCAATTGGGCGTAGAGTCTCTACAAAGGTGTGTATAGGTCGAGAACCCTTTAAGTTTCTGATTTTAGAAGGAGCGCAAGGAGTACATAGAAAACTGCGTCAAAGTAGAAATCAAAGGAAGAAGTCAAAGGTAGAGCCTTTGATAAATTGACAAATCCTTCATCGAAAGGAAAGTGGATTTGTGGTAGGGGAGAAGCTACAACAGTCGTCAGATGGGTTGTAGAGGAAATATGGGCCATTAAATTTAGTCCTTGATAGGAGGAGGAGAGTGTAGAGAAGGAGAACAGATCCAAGTCTTCAGATATGAGCACGAGGATCAACAATCATTAGATCTGACGAAGAAGCACGGGTGTTAACCCTTGAAGTCCTTTGGACTTCGTGATTTCAAATTTTTTTGGGTGTTTTATGTGAAGGGGAAAAATCTCATGAAGTCCCAGAGTCCGAAGTTAATCTGGGCCATCGGGGGACGAGGGCCACATGTTAGCATATCAAGTGTGGTTCTAAAGTTCAGTCGTTCGGTCAAATAGAAGCATAGTTGCAAGAGTATGCAAGTTTCCCTAAGCTCTGGGGCCAGAGCAGATCCTAGACGTTGGTGCTAGGTGCACGTGGAAACAAATCTAGCGTAGTTTAGAGTTCTGCGCTCCGGAAGATCTGGGGTGTTTTTTGTTTGGATCGAAAACTTTTGAAGCCTCGAAGGATAGAAAAAATCTTAGCCATTGGCACCAGAGCCACGTGTCGGTAGATTACTAGTGGTTTGGAAAACTAATAGTTTGGGAGAACAGAGGCATAAAGTTTTAAGGCTCGAGAACTCCTAAAGCCCCAAAGGTAGGGGTATATCTCGATCTTCCATTGGTGTGGATGTGTGGACCATTGATTGAGACCCTTCGCGAGTTCTCCAGTTCAACACTTCAAAGGATTTGAGGTGTTATGTTGTTAAAATCTCTGAACCCCAGAGCGCGGAGTAAATAGAGACCGTCGATCTGAGGTGGATGAAAACCATCTGATCTACTAGACCAGAAGTATTGTGTGTTGGAGTAGGGAAGACTCCCCAATCCCAGAGTCCTGAAATTCCTGTGTACTGTGGATCCATGGCGCGAATTGGAGACCGTTGATCTCTTCCTTTGTTTTGTTTTTCGCTAGTTTGCGAGTTCAGAAGGATTGTCGTGTGTTTTTATTGGAACTTTTGAATCCCGAAGCTCTGAAGTCTCGAATTTCCCTACATGTTTAAAATTATCCCATGTGATGCAAACCCCCTTCTTCACCTGGGGCTCACGTAACCTCCCAGTCTAGGATCGTTCACACTGAGGAGCTGAATTAGCTCTAGGACTTCTGCTGAATCCTCGAAATCATATACCACATGCCTTTTTATTTCACCCCATGCTAAAAACTATTTTCGCGAGGGTATTATCACTTAAGCGGAGGAATCCATGTGACCTTGGGACAAAACCGTGGGCTAATCTCTTTAACCTGTAGGAACTCCGACACTTCGAAGCTCTGTGCTTTGGGAGTTCCAACAACAACAATTTACAATCCTTCTGAATGCCGAATGCATGAACGACTGAACAATGGCGGAGATCAACGACTCTCAATGCGCGCTGTGATCTATGGTTCACATAGATATTTTGGGACTCTGGGCTTCGAGATTTTTACCCGTTCCAACACTTTATTCCTTCGAATGCGTGAAATCCTAATTATCATATCGGACGACTAACACTTAGCTTCGATCTATGGTCCTTTTTTACTCTGCGCTCCAGGCTTCAAAGATTTTTTCAACACAACTCTTCAAAACTTCTAGAGTGTTGAACTGGTAGAGAACTAGATCCACAACCCTTTGCTCCTCTCTTCTCCCTGATTGTTGGTCTTCTAAATAACTACCAGTCTTCTGACATGTGGCTCTGACACCAATGGTCATGAGCCTCTCTCAGCTTCATAGATTCAAGGATTTTGGACCCAAGGTAGCTTTCACCCAGTTTCCTCCTTAGTGATAGATCTCTCGACTCTGAGATCTATTGACATGTGCACCTAGCATCAATGGCTAGGATTTTCTCTGTCCTTCAGAACTTTGGGAAACTTTCACACTCCTACAACCACACTACGATTTCTCCAGACTTCCAAGCCACGCTTGATCGATGGACACATGTTCTTGTATTCCAACAGTCTAGATCGATTTTGGATCCCGAGATTTTGGGAAAATTTTCTACTCTACAACACTTACCCTAAAAAATTTGAATTTGTGAAGTCCGAAGGACTTCAAAGGTTATCACCCGTGCACCTTCTCCAGATCTGTAAGTCACAAAAGATCTTGGCTCCCTCCAAACGGATCTCATCCGCCCGTCCTCTAAACAAAAGGATTTCTTTCCTTCAAGTACTTTTTCTCACTATCCCCCCCCGATATTTATAACTCTAAGTGATTTGAACCTTTGACACACTCCTTGCACCACTCCTTGACAACTTAAGGTTTGAATATTTTTGGAAAATCCTCCTGCGCACTCCTTGCGCTTGTCCTCCTTGAGAATATTTCAACACTTGACTAAGTGTTGTCCATGTGCACGCCTTGCAAGGATATTCTCGAGCTTTTATACTCATACGACTATATGTGCATGCCTTGCACTCACTCTGTGAGAATTCACACTATCTCTCCTAAACTAATGAGTTTGAAAACGATTCTTCCTTCACACTCCTTGTGTGGCCACTGTGCACTCCTTGTACCAGGGTTTTCAGAAGAGAAATAATTGAAACTTATAGAACATTATAGGTTCATTCATTCAATTAACCACGAAATACGCACACATGCATATAAACACAGGAAAATAGATAACGCAACATTACCCAATTAACTCATAGATATGCAAACTCATAGTTTGGAAGAAATACTCTTCTATTATATTCTTTCAGAAAGCAAGAGTTTCGACAACTCTTGGAAAAATAACAAATAACTTCAACAACCTCTTTTGGGCATAGATTACATACATTTGTACATGGAGGGGATTCTCGAGCCTTCCTTTCGACTACTTTAGGTCTTTCACATCATAATTAAAGTATTCTACTACTAAGGCTTATTACAATAAATGGATAATTACAACCTAGATATGATTCGATGCTCGATATATGTACAATCCTACAACTAATTAAGGCAATTACAATCTCCTGTGATCTCACATAATGGCTCAACCATCAAAACATTAAAGGGATTTTAATTACAATACTTTCAAAATAGTAAAATGGCGCGTTCTTCTTGGGATCCGAAAATAGTTTGAATGCACACGTTGG
>JZKD02S1674830.1:66962-84330 GCA_000966675.3 Picea glauca
GGAGTTTGAAAAATAGATTATTGATTTAAAGGAAAGACTTGGTATAATTATGAAGCTGCTACAAGGAAGTGAAGATGAAGACTAGAGACGGGGTTGAAATGTGAGGAAGAAAGTAAAATGGCCTATTTTGCAATTTTTTGTAAGGGAACTGAGGTAGATCTTGAGGCACAGGTTGAGTGCTTTGTTGAAGGAAGAGAAACTTGGAGGAGTGGATTTTAGACAAAGGTCTAGAACAAAAGAAGAAGTTCACATCTATGAACCTGAGCAGGGATCATTCCTTGGAGAGGATAATGATGGAGATGTTGGTGGGAGGCCTATTGAGAGTCTCATGGACTATCAAGAAAGTTCATATCAACATGTGTGGAAAATGTCTAAAGCATCAAATGAGGCCATGTGGTCTTATGTTTTTAAAACTAATGATTTGTGTATGATTATAGGTTGTGCAAAGAATGAAGTTGAGAAGTCACTTGGAAGTGTCATATAGATTTATGAAGGTGGAGATATGATTTTTAAAGGCATGTAAGCATAAAAAAATCATAATTCCATTATGAAGGAAGATGAGATAATGTTATCTCATAAACATAATCAAGGTGAAGCTTATACACAACTTGTAAGTGGAATTTTTGAGGAAGCAAATGTTGATGATAAAGATCCAATGAGGTGCTCAGACTAACACAAGGAGATGATTCTAGATGAGATTCAAGAGTCTGATGGATTTAAAACTAATAATTGTTGTTTGTATGTATTTTATGAAGACAAAAACAAATAGAATGAAGAACTTGAAAAAAAACATTCAAAGACAACGTTGATGGATTATGATGAAGAATTAAGATTGTTGGAAGAGTGGTTGGTCAGTCCAAGAATTTATGAAGACTTTATAACTGTTGCAGACATAGAGCACCCAAGAATGTTTGGTTGTAACATTACAAGTTAGGGAGTTGAAGACCCGGGATTGTTTTGTAAAGATTGATTTATACTACAAAAGGAAGTTGTAGACCAAAGGATTGTCTTGAAAGATAATAAGAAGAAATTACGGACTACAGAAGAACATATAGAAGAATTTGAAGAGTATTCCTATGAATCTAAGGACATCAAAGGAATGGAGACCAAGGAGTTGGCAAAAACTATATGGGATCCATATGAAGGACAGAGGTAGCGGAGAACAGAGTTGGACATCGAGATAGATGGTTTGTGGAAACTAATGATGAAGAAGGTAATGAGATGGAATTGCGATGAGATGAAAAGGACAATCATCCACAAATTGAAATTGGATGAAAAGGATTACATAAGTAATGCAGGAACATCACCCTCATCATTCAATGAGGCACAATGGAGGACAACTCAACACTCAATGCAATGCATTCAGAACTGGTTTGGATTCCAAGGAGGGTGCGTAATGTGTATAAATGTATGTAATCTATGTGTACCAGAATCATTCTCAAGCTCAAAAGAGGTTGTACAGGGAGTGCACATCAGAGTTACTAAATACTCTGAGAGCCAACGCAAGGAGTGCATCAGTGAGTCTTTAAAGTTAAATACCCAAGAAGAGCTGAGTGCAAGGAGTGCAAGAAGCCAACACACTACTGAAGTGCTAGAAAATATCTGGAGGAAGAGCGTGGCTACCAGGAGAGCACAAAAAACAATTTGGAGGATCAAAGGGTCAAGATCCTTTGAAGTTCGAGCAATTACAAGCTTAGGAGAGATAGTGAAATTGGGCATAGAGTCTCTACAAAGGTGTGTATAGGTCGAGAACCCTTTAAATTTCTGATTTTGGAAGGTGCGCAAGGACTACATAGAAAACTGCGTCAAAGTAGAACTCAGAGGAAGAAGTCAAAGGTAGAGCCTTTGAGAAATTGACAAATCCTTCATCGGAAGGAAAGTGGATTTGTGGTAGGGGAGAAGCTACAACAGTCATCAAATGGGTTGTAGAGGAAATATGGGCCATTAAATTTAGTCCCTGATAGGAGGAGGAGAGTGTAGAGAAGGAGAACAGATTCAAGTCTTCAGATATGAGCACGAGGATCAACAACTGTTGGATATGACGAAGAAGCACGGGTGTTAACCCTTGAAGTCCTTTTGACTTCGTGATTTCAGAAATTTTTGGGTGTTTTATGTGAAGGGGAAAAATCTCATGAAGTCCCAGAGTCCGAAGTTAATCTGGGCCATCAAGGGACGAGGGCCACATGTTAGCAGATCAAGCGTGGTTCTAAATTTCAGTCGTTCGATCAAATAGAATCATAGTTGCAAGAGCGTGCAAGTTTCCCTAAGCTCTGGGGCTAGAGCAGATCCTAGACGTTGGCGCTAGGGGAACGTGGAAACAAATCTAGCGTAGTTTAGAGTTCTGTGCTCCAGAAGATCTGGGGTGTGTTTCATTTGGATACAAAACTCTTGAAGCCTCGAAGGATAGAAAAAATCTTGGCCATTGACACCAGAGCCACGTGTCAGCAGATTACTAGTGGTTTGGAAAACTAATAGTCTAGGAGAACAAAGGCATAAATTTTTAAGGCTCGAGAACTCCTAAAGCCCCAAAGGTCAGAGTATATCTTGATCTTCTGTTGCTGTGGATGCGTGGACCATTGATTGAGACTCTTCATGAGTTCACCAGTTCAACACTTCAGATGATTTGAGGTGTTATGTTGTTAAAAGCTCTGAACCCCATAGCGCGGAGTAAATAGAGACCGTCGATCTAAGGTGAATGAAAACCATTTGATCTACTAAACCATAAGTATTGTGTGTTGGAGCAGGGAAGACTCCCGAAATCCCTGTGTACCGTGGATCCGTGGCGCGAATTGGAGACTGTTGATCTCTTCCTTTGTTCTGTTTTTCGCTAGTTTGAGATTTTAGAAGTATTGTCATGTGTTTCTATTGGAACTTCTGAATCCCGGAGCTCTTAAGTCCCGAATTTCCCTACATGTTTAAATTTATCCCATGTGATGCAAACCCCTTCTTCACCTGGGGCTCACGTGACCTCCCGGTCTAGGATTGTTCACACTGAGGAGATGAATTAGCTCTAGGACTCTTGTTGAATCCTCAAAATCATATACCACATGCCTTTTTATTTCACCCCATGCAAAAAACTATTTTCGTGAGGGTATTATCACTTAAGCGGAGGAATCCATCTGACCTCAGGCCAAAACCATGGGCTAATCTATTTAACCCACAGGAACACTGGCACTTCGAAGCTCTGTGCTTCGGGAGTTCCAACAACAACTTACAATCCTTTTGAATGTTGAATGCACGAACGACCGAACAATGGCGTAGATCAATGACTCTCAATGGGCACTGTGATCTATGGTTCACATAGATATTTCGGGACTCTGGGCTTCGGGATTTTTACCCGCTCCAACACTTTATTCCTTTGAATGCGTGAAATCCTAATTATCATATCGAACGAATGACACTTAGCTTCGATCTATGGTCCTTTTTTACTCTGCGCTCCAGGCTTCAAAGATTTTTTCAACACAACTCTTCAAAACTTCTGGAGTGTTGAACTGGTAGAGAATTGGATCCACAACCCTTTACACCTCTCTTCTCCCTGATTGTTGCTCTTCTAAACAACTACCAGTCTTTTGACATGTGGCCCTGATGCCAATTGTCATGAGCCTCTCTTGACTTCGGAGATTCGATGATTTTGGACCCAAGGTATCTTTCACCCAATTTCCTCCTTAGTGCCAGATCTCTCGACTCCGAGATCTATTGACATGTGCACCTAGCATCAACGGCTAGGATTTTCTCCATCCTTCGGAACTTTGGGAAAATTTCACACTTCTACAACCACACTACGATTTCTCCAGACTTCCAAACCACGCTTGATCGGTGGACACGTGTTCTTGTCTTCCAACAGTCCGGATCGATTTTGGATCCCGGGACTTCGGGAAACTTTTCTACTCTACAACACTTACCCTAAAAAATTTGAATTTGTGAAGTCCGAAGGACTTCAAAGGTTATCACCCGCGCACCTTCTCCAGATCTTCCAGTCACAAAAGATCTTGGCTCCCTCCAAACGGATCTCATCCGCCCGTCCTCTAAACAAAAGGATTTCTTTCCTCTAAGTACTTTTTCCCACTATCCCCCTCGATATTTCTAAGTGATTTGAACCTCTGACACACTCCTTGCACCACTCCTTGATAACTTAAGGGTTGAATATTTTTGGAAAATCCTCTTGTGCACTCCTTGCGCTTGTCCTCCTTGAGAATCTTTCAACACTTGACTAAGTGTTGTCCATGTGCACACATTGCAAGGATATTCTCGAGCTTTTATACTCATACGACTATATGTGCATGCCTTGCACTCACTCTGTGAAAATTCACACTATCTCTTCTGAACTAATGAGTTTGAAAATGATTCTTCCTTCACACTCCTTGCGTGGCCACTGTGCACTCCTTGTACCAGGGTTTTCAGAAGAGAAATAATTGAAACTTATAGAACATTATAGGTTCATTCATTCAATTAACCACGAAATACACACACATGCATATAAACATAGGAAAATAGATAACACAACATTACCCAATTAACTCATAGATATGAAAACTCAGAGTTTGGAAGAAATACTCTTCTATTATATTCCTTCAGAAAGCAAGAGTTTCGACAACTCTTGGAAAAATAACAAACAACTTCAACAACCTCTTTTGGGCATAGATTACATACATTTATAGATGGAGAGGATTCTCGAGCCTTCATTCCGACTACTTTAGGGCTTTCACATCATAATTAAAGTATTCTACTACTAAGGCTTATTACAATAAATGGATAATTACAACCCAGATATGATTCGATGCTCGATATATGTACAATCCTACAGCTAATTAAGGCAATTACAATCTCTTGCGATATCACATAATGGCTCAACCATCAAAACATTAAAGGGATTTTAATTACAATACTTTCAAAATAGTAAAATGGCGCGTTCTTCTTGGGATCCGAAAATAGTTTGAATGCACACGTTGGATGCTGAGTTTTCCTCCACTTGGGCTCATTGAATGTTTATGGTGATGCTCCTACATAATACTCCTTTGGAAAAAAATATTCATGGACTATTGTCCATGAGCTCCTGCATTGTCTTTCCATGCTTCTGAATATCAGTTTCAGTTATGCAACTGACTTCTTCTACTGGGTAATCTTTCCACTTAACCATATACTCATAATAAAGTTTTGTTTTGGTCTTCTTAGCAATCCTCTGATATAAATATTCTCTATATGTGGATTCTCTGCTATGGGCGTCTATTGCTTCCAATGAATATCCTCTTGACCATTTGTCCCTTCTATATCATCCATCATGTAAGGGTATAAGTCTGCTATGTTGAATATTGGCGATATTCCAATGTCCTCTGGAAATTTAATCTCATAAGCATTTGCAACAAATTTTCTAAGGATCTTACAAGATCCTACCTTTTTCATCTTCAATTTGTTATACTTCCCTTTCATAAATTTTTCATTTCTTAGATGTGCTAAGAATTCATCTCCAATTTCAAAATTTACCTCTCTTCTCCTCTGGTCTATCCTTCTTTTGTATTTCTGGCTGCTATTTTGTAGTTACCCTGTGATTTGATCATGTAACTTCTGCATTTCTGCAACAAAATCATTTTCTCTTCCACTTCGAAATTCATCTTGTCTCAAATCTCTCAATTATGAAATTCCTCTTGGATGCATCCCATATACTATCTAGAATGGACTCTTACCAGTGCTTCTATTTGGTGAGTCATTATATGAAAACTATGCGTAGGGAAGAATTTGATCCCACTAGTTGTTATGTTCAGTGACCAAACTTCTTAGCAGGTTCCCTAAGCTTCGATTCACTACCTCAGTCTGTCCATTCATCCGAGGATGATATATTGAACTGAAAGACAAACTGGTCCCCAGATTCTTCCACAAGGTTCTCCAAACATGTCCCACAAATTTAGTGTCTCTGTCTGAGACTATACTTGTGGGAAACCCATGCAATATCACAATCTCCTTGAAAAAAAAAATTATATGTGGGTAGCATCGTTGGTTTTGTGAAATGGTATGAAATGTTCCATCTTTGAAAATATGTCAACCACCACAAATATCAAATCACTTCCTCTCTGGGTTCTTGGTAATCCTAGAACAAAATCCATACTTATAGCATCCCACGACCTATCTGGAATAGGAAATGGTTGATGTAATACAGTGTTTTGTTGCTTTCCTTTGGAATATTGGCATATTCTACATCTGTTCACGAACTTCTTCACATCATAGCTCATGCTTGGCCAATAATATGAGGAACTCAACTGTGCATACATTTTATCATGGCCAAAGTCTCCAACCAATCCTCCACTGTGTTTCTCCTTTAGAAAATTATACCTCATTGAACATTTCTGGATATACATCTGACTTCCTTTGAATAACAGTCCACCTTGGATCAGATACTCCATACATTTATTTTTTTCCCTTAGCAAAGATTTCTCACATGCTTCATAAGCTTCTTTGAAATTAGGGTCTTCTTGATACATCTCCTTGAGGTTTTCAAACCCCAATGTATCCACTTGGAATTCCTGCAATATCAAACATCTCTTGCTCAAAGCATATGCAACTTCCACTAATATGCTTGATAAAAAAAAGTAAAATTCTGCATGAATTCTACCCATTTGGCATGTCTCTGGTTCAATTTCTCTTGTCTGGTTATAAACTGCAAAGTTTGATTCTCAGTATATAAAACAAACTCCTTCAGGATAAGATAATGCCTCCATTTTTTCAAGGCTTGTATTACAGGATAAAACTCCTTGTCATATGTGGAATACTTCCTATTAACATCAATCAACTTCTCACCGAAATAAGCAAAAGGATTATTGTATTGACTTAAAACTATGCCAATGGCCACTCCACTAGCATGACTATCAACATACCTACAACAACAAACTTCATTTTTTGTTCCTTCTCGACTTCTTTCAAGAGTTCCTTCCCACTCATGACAAGTATACTTGGACTAGATTCCTCTTTGACTCCTTTATCCTCTATTGGCAGCAACATATGCTTACACCCATTCTTCTCTAGGGTATAAGTGTTCTTTCTTCCATCATGTATGACATTGTTGTCATATTGCCATGGTCTTCCCAATAGAACATGACAAACATCCATGGGTATAACATCACATAGAACTTCATCTCTATAACCACCTATCTTAAAATCAACTTTACATTGTCGACTTACCATGAATTGATGTCATTTTTTCAACCACGACACCTTGTACGGATTCATATGGGTAGTCCTCTCTAGCTTTAGTTTTTACACCATTTATTTGGATACCAATTTATCAATACTTCCACTGTCTATGATCACCTTTCATACCCTATCTCTGGTCTTGCAAGAAGTTCTTAACAAAATATTCCTATGGACTCATTCTCGTGCCTCTTTCATTGGCTTTACGAGAACTTTCCTCATCATGAGTGATATTCCTTCTTGTGTTTCTTCTTCCTTCATCTCTGTCTCCACATTCTTCTTTTGCACTTCATAAATGTGAGCTTCTCCACCTCCTGCATTTTTCTTTTTGAGACATTCCCAAGACATATGTCATGTTTTTCCACAGGCATAACACTTCACTTATCCTCCTATGCCTCTTCCTCTTCCTCTGGGAAAATAGTTTCTTCCTCCATAATGTCCTCCTCTAGAAATTCCTCCTCTCTTTGTCTGACTATGATATCTTCCAACTTTTGCTCTGGCCTTCTGGAAATTTTCACTGACGGTTCCTCTTCCTATGTTAGGATTCTTTCCTCAGTTTTGTTGACTTTTATTTATTCCCAACTTTTCCTCTTCTTTCAGGGATACCTGATAAGCATCTTCAAAAGTTCTCATTGTCATCATGCTAATCTCATCTTGGATTTCATATCTTAGGCCATTAATGTACCTGGAAAATTTCTCTTTGTGATTCTCCCTATGTCCCGCTCTTATGTTCATATTGTAAAACTCTTTGGTGTACTCCTTTACTGACAAACCTTTCTGTCTCAGATTTTGTATCTTTCTCAATATATTTAATTGAAAATCCTTGGGTATGAATTTATCCTTAAATTTATCTACCATCCTATCCCAATTCTTGATTTTAGAATTACTTTTGCATCTTCTGTCATCTTGCAACTCGTCCCACCATAATGTTGCATGCCCCTTCAACCTGGTCACAACATGCTCCACCTTCTTCTCATCATCAATATCATCATAGTCAAAGTATTTGTCTAAAGAACTTATCCAGTCAAGTAGTTCTTCCACATTTAAATTTCCTTCATACATTGGGACTTCTATTTTTTATCTAGTTCCCATCTTGACAACAACTCTATGCAGTCAATCCTCTACTTCATGTTCTCCTGCAACTTCTTCTACTTTGACATATTCATTTTCATATTCACTGGAATCACCAACATCGGGTTCTCTTCTTTGTGTTATCTCCATGGTGTCCAACCTTGCACGTAGTTGTCTCATCTCCTCTTCCATGGTTTTATTGACCACTGATCTCTCTCTACGTCTTCTCGGTGGCATGGTTCTAAGTTTTCCTTGACACAGAGCTTAATTTGGGCTCTAATACCACTTGATGCAAACCCCCTCCTTCACCTAGGGATCACGCGACCTACCAGTCTAGGATCGTTCACACTGAGGAGATGAATTAGGTCTTGGCCTCTTAATGAACCCTCGAAATCATATACCACAAGCCTTTTTCCTTCACCTGACGTGCACAATTGTTTTTGTGAGGGTCTTGTCACTTAAGCGAAGGAATCCATGTGACTTCGGGCCAAAACCGTGGGATAATATTTTTAACCCGAAGGAAATTCAGCCCTTCAAAGCTCCGGGCTTCAAGAGTTCCAACAAAAACAACTTACAATCCTTCTGAATGTTGAATACATGAACGATCGAACAATGGCAGAGATCAACGACTCTCAATGTGCGCTGTGATCTATGGTTCACACAGATATTTTGGAACTTCGGGCTTCATGAGTTTTATCCACTCCAACATGTGATTCCTTAAAATGTGCAAACTCCGAATTAGTAGATTGAATGGTTGACACTTACCTCCAATTGATGGTCCTTGTTTACTCCGCGCTCTAGGATTTGGAGCTTTTCTCAACACAACTCTTCAAAACTTCTGGAGTGTTGAATTAACAGAGAAATGAATCCATGATCCACGTGTCCCTCTCAATCGAATGATCGATATCTACTCTGGACTTCGGGAGTTCTCGAACCACAACCCTTTACTCCTCTATTCTCCCTGACTACTGGTCTTCTGAATAACTACCAATATTTTGACACCTAGCCTTGACGCCAACGGTTAGGATCCTCTCCGAGCTTCAAAGATTTAAGGATTTTCCACCCAAGTTAGCTTTCACCCAGTTTCGTCTAGACTGCCAGATCTCTGGACTCCTAGATCTATTGGCACGTGCACCTAGCGCCAATGACCAGGATTTTCTCTATCCTTCGGATCTTTAGGAAAATTGCACACTCCTACAACCACACTACGATTTCGCCAAACTTTCAGAACACGCTTGATTGGTGGACACATGTTCTCGTCTTCCAATGGTCTGAATCAATTTCGGATCCAGGGAATTTGGGAAATTTTTCTCCTCTACAACACTTAATGTAAAACTTCCAAATTCATGAAGTCCAAAGGAATTCAAGGGTTATCACCCGCGCACCTTCTCCAGATCTGTCGATCACAAAAGATCTTGTCTCCCTCTAAACGGATCTCATTCATTAGTCTTCTAAGAAAAATAACTTCTTTCCTCCAAGTACTTTTTCCGTCTATTCCTCTTGAGATTTATCAGTCTAGTTGATTTGAACCTCCGACGCACTCCTTTCACCACTCCTTGAAAACTTAAGGATTGAATCTTTTTGGAAAATCCTCCTACGCACTCCTTGCACTCGTCCTCCTTGAGAATATTTCAACACTTGACTAAGTGTTGGCCCTTTTCACACCTTGTAAGGGTATTCTCGATCTTTTATACTCAGACAAGTATATGTGCATTCCTTGCACTCACTCTATGAAAATTCACACTATTTCTCATGAACTAATGAGTATGAAAACAACTCTTCCTTCACAGTCCTTGCTTGGCCATTGTGCACTCCTTGGACCGGGGTTTTTAGAAGAGAAACAATTGAAATTTATAGAACATTACATGTTCATTCATTCAATTAACCATGAAATACACACATAGGCATATAAACATAGGAAAATAGATAACACAAAGATATGCAAACTCAGAGTTTGGAAGAAATCCTCCTCTATTATATTCCTTCAGCAAACAAGAGTTCCAAAATCTCTTGGAAAAAAGAAAATAAATTTAGCAGCCTCTTTTGGGCATATATTACATACATTTCTACATTGAGAGGCTTCTCGAGCCTTCCTTCTGACTACTCTAGTGATTTCACATCATAATTAAAATATTCTACCACTAAGGCTTATTACAATAAATGGATAATTAAAACCCAGATACGAGTTGATGCTCAATATATATACAATCTTACAACTAATTAATGTGATTACAATGTCCTGCGATCTCACATTACATAGTTTTAATTACAATACTTTCAAAATAGTAAAATGACACACACTTATTGGAATCCAAAAATAGTTTGAATGCACACACTGGATGTTGAGTTGTCCTCCACTTGGCCTCATTGAACATTGATGGTGATGCTCCTGCATCACCAAGGTTCTAGCTCGAGGTCATGAGGAATACTCCACTGTAGTGACAGGACCCTCACGAACATAGATTTACGCACAAGGAAAAGAGGAAAGGATCGTGGTAAAGCATTTTGAGGGCTCAGCAAGGGCCCAAGAGTTGATTCAACTCCTTAGTGTAAACAATCCTTAGACTAGGAGGTCACATGAACCCTCGGGAGTGGGGGGGGTTTGCATCAATAAGTAAGGTAATTGGAAAAAAACAAAGTAAAATGTTGGATCCTGGAAGGTCACATGAAACAACAATAAAACAACAAGGCAACAAGGCAAGTAAGAAGCAACATAATATTTGGGATCCAAGAGGACTTTAACAAATGAAGATTCATGATGACGAGATCATGAAATATTTTAACCCTGGGAGTCTTATGCAGGAGCATTTTTCCTCCAAAAACAACCTTGTTGATTAGGCCTAATGAGTCTTTGAATTTATCAAAGGGAGTGGGTTACCTCAATGAATTTTTTGTGAAATTCCTATGTTTTTATTGAATTCTAGAAGGATAGGGTTGTTAGGAAGAATGAGAGTTGTTTTCCCTAATTGTGATGTAAATGGATTAATTGAGAAAATTAGTTAGATTAGGTGTGTTTCTCTAAGTATGGAGGATTGATCTAATTGATCCTCATCAATTATAAGAGTGAGAGTACTATTATTTTATTTAGTTTTAGAATATTAGGGTTTTATTTTCTTGAGATGGAAGTGTACCTTCCATGCGATAAATTGTAAGCCTTTGGGAATGTATGAGTGGCCAAATTAGTGAAAGATCGGGCCAAATGGAAGTGAGGCCAATTGATGAAGAATATTTCCAGAGGTGTGAGAGCAGGTTGAGAAGAAGCATGCCTATAGAATTGAGTCGATAAGGTATTTTCCGAAATTGTACGTTCATCAAGATAATGAAAGCAATGTGATTGTGTGTGTAATGCTCTATTAATGCGTGTGAATGTGTGAGTGAAGAAAGAGAGTGCAGGTTTGGTGTGCAACAAAATCATGTGTTACAGGTCTAAACAATGAGAAGAAGTTGCATTCTAGAGAGGAGGAAGATCAATCGTTGATCACTGAAAGGATCAACGATGATTCTGTAGCAATCATTATCGTGGAAGTATTGGGTTTGTTCTTAACCCTCAGAGGAATCTTGATCGTTTGATCATATCCATACTAGGTCATGGACATTGATTATATCGGGTCTAGGTTTTCTTATTTTTTGTTTAATTGAACAATGGTGATTAGATCTAGAGTGGGGATTATCATAGAACAACGACATAAAGTGAACAAACATACTTCCCCCTTGACATATTTTCAAACAAACAAAAAGGAACCCTGGTTCCATTACATCCCATTCTCCTAGGATCACAGTTCCACTTAGAGTTCCGGTCTACCAGCCCATCAGCCCCAAAACATAAATTTTAAGAAGACTGTGAAGGATTTTTGTTATCCTGACTGTAGTGTCCCCAAGGCCGAGCCTCGTTACAGATCATGATATATGCAATGAATTGTAAATGTGTTCTATAGGATGGTGAGCCAATTTTTGTATAAGTTGGAAGGATTATGTGTTTGTTAGGCCAGGGAGCCTAAGTGTTGAAGGCCAAGAGCCTGCTGATGTACTTGTATGTATGCAGATCAATTAATAAAATATAAACACCGCCAGTGCAGACCGACCACGATGAATGAGTGATGGGGGACTGAGCGTCCATAGAGTGGGCAAGGAACTAGGGGCTGGAAGGTGGGAAAGGGGATGAGTGATGAGCCTAGGGGCTTAAACCTGGAAATAATTTTTTATTATTGTTTCAAAAATATATGTGCATCATATGGTTTTATCCTAAGTCCTTTTTGGAAGGACACGTGATTTCCCAAGTGGTGGGAGGAAGGCGTACGGATGGAACGCATGCAGTTCCTAGGGTGACAAGTGTCAACCCTGGTGCATGCAAATAAGAGAGATACAATAAGCCGTGAGGGGGGGTTCTCATCCATTCAATCGGACTGCCCTGAGGGAGAGTCGTGGAAGCCAGTCTGCAAGAGACCCTCATGTAATTCTGATACAAAAAAAGAAAGCCTGTGTTTGTCCTGAAGAATCCGTGTACACCCCTATCCACTGAGCGTGGACTCTGTGTCTGTCTCAAAGAAATCCCATGCACGCATTTCCTAAACAGGAAGCTTGTGTTGGACTCGAGTGGAAGAATCCTTGTTTGTTGGGAAAAATCTGAGCTAGCCTGTGTTTGGAACCTTGTTCCGAAATCATGACCGTGAAATCATCCTATGACTACTGAACCGGTTTGAGGAGCCTGTGTCTTTTTTCCCCGTGGGTTGTTGTGGCCACGCAGTTCTGGATTGCGTGAGGCTTGTTGGCCTGTGAGAGACTCCTCCAGGTGAGAGAGTGCGCAGAGGAAGGAGAGAGCTCCTGGAAGGAACCCTGTAGCTGCTACAGAGCCGGAGACTTCCGGTTCGGTTCGTTCCTGTAACCCAAGTTAAGGGAGACTGGCAGCCGAAGGACTGTCCAGGTGACAGAGAAAGTGCACTCTCTTGGGGTGGAACAGGCATGTGGGGAATGAGGGTCTGTGTGCAGTGAGTGTGGGAGATTCCTGGGAGAGAATTCCTTCCTTGTGATGTTTTCCCTGTAACCTCAGCGTGAGTTTGGATTCCTTGCCCTGGGGTGGAGCTCAGTCCCAGCTCGGGGGTGACCCACTGTTGAGTTGAGGAGCAGTGCGGTCTACGACTGGGAGGTTCGTGGAAGGCCTACACTTGGTTGGTGGATTCCACCATTGATAAAGATAAGTATATGACTATGTTCTTTCACATTTTGGCGTGACTGTGTTGTATATGTTATCATGTTTTCCACTGTGTAAATGAATCACTGTTGAATGCTATGGCTTGTTTCATTGTAGCAGTAACTTATATATTTTACTCTGAGATTTAAGTGTGTTTAATTGTTTAAATGCATGTGCTTATAATTCCTGTACAAATTATGTAAAAATTCATGTATTAGAATGGTAACTGAGAGGTTTGAAAACCTCGGTAGTGAAAAGGGTACACTACAAAGTGGTATCAGAGCGAAGGTTTCGACACTGAGCCTAGATGGGCCAGTTGAGTGGTATTTGGACCGAGGGTGAGGGGAGAAATTGTGTTTGGAGGACCAATTTCGGACCCTGGCATGGCCTGGAGTGTATAGGAGTTACTTAACCGTGCCTATAAGCTCAGGAGGTATAGCGGTGTTGGGAAACCGCAGCCAGTGTGGTCTATGGCCATGGGAAGACATGTTTCTACACCAATGGTGTTAGAACCGTAGGATCTGTTCGAAAGGGAAGGCGAACCCTTGTAACCGTCAGATCTGGAGAATGTGCACAAGGTTTAAAGCCTTTGGATACTGCACAGGAGTTTAAACTCGGGAGGATCGTGAGTCGTAAGATCACTGTGGGATTACCCGTCAACCGTCCGAGTTGACAGAAGTTGCATAGGGTTTAAGTCCTCATGGGTAGAGGAGAAGTCCCGTAGAGGTGTCGGGATATTGGAGTCATCGGGGTCTTAGAAGTCAAGAGAACCGAGACCTTGTGAGTCTCAAAACACTGAAGAAATCATAGCTGTGAATATCGGGTGGACACGCGTCAGAAGATCCGAGAGGAGTCGGGGTTCGACACTTCGTGGACTCCGGAGACATAGAAATCGTCGCATCAGGAATCGCGATATCGCGATGTCCGAAAGGGCGATGAGGGGACAGGGACGTGGTAGAGTCAATTCCCACGAGTATCGGAGATCAGCGTATCGGAGTTCTCAAGTACACAGAACTCTTGTCACTCGGAATCGCGATCTGCGATTTACCAACAAGATCAGAATTGTTCATTTAGAGGACGCGTGGCAGAGATCTGCGCCATCAGGGAAATTCCGACAAGGAGCCAAACCCGTCGGAGGTTGGAGTTCATCGGGATATCGGGGATCCCGGTGACGAGTGACTCGTGCACTTAGAAATCGCGACCCACGAAACCCCTATCAGTGGAGAACAACTGTCAGTCATAGCGGGAATGAGAGAAGCACCGTAGTGCAGGAGCCAATTGTCAGCTGGACGGAGGTCAAAGCTCATCGGGAAATCGGGGATTCTGTTGTCAAGAATTTTGGTACATTTCGATTCGTGAAACCTCGAACCCCGATAAGGGATAAGGCCATGGTCACAACCCAACAGTCATATTGTGCAAAGCCTATGGCTGAAGGGCTATCGTGGAAAAAAAAAAGGTGCGTAGCAATTCGGGAAATCGCGAGTCCCGGGGGCATGCGCATTGTGTCATCACAAATGTCGAAATCCCGATGAGAGCCAAGACTGCGGTCTTGTGGTAGCAGTCATGTAGACCTTGATATAGCCGGAAGGGGCTAAACCCGAAAAGGGAGCTCATCGCGAATCGAGAGTTGGAGAAGGCAGTGACTCTCAACGTCGGGAATCACGAAACCCCGATACCCGAAACCTCAATTGGGAACTGTGCCATGTGGACACGTGGAGTTGTACCGTGTGCCAATGGGACCCGATGACGTCGTTGAAATGACGTGGATCCTCATGAACTTGCCATGTGTCACCGTGGTAGTGGGTGACAGCTGTGCTGTGGACCCGTAGGGAAGAGTGAGTCGAAATTTCGGAAGTCAGGGTTTAGAGAACAAAGCGGGTTTGAAAGCTTCGCGGGCCGAAACCCCGAAACTTGAAGTCCCGAAATGCCGAGAAGATGGAAGTTCTGAAAACCTGAAATCCTGGGTACCGAAACTCAAGGTACTGAATGTTCCGAAATATCGTAAATTGAAGTTTCGGACATCCGAAAAACACAGAGCCAGACAGATCTCAGAAAACCTTGTGAAGTTGAAATGTCTTTCGTTCTTGTTCGTATTAGTTATAAATATTGTGGATTGTTTGTGAAGGTTTAAATGGCATGACAAATTTCAAATTTGATTGCACAGAGTTTGTGTGCAGAGTTAACGGAGGGCAGTACTCCAGTTAATCAACGCCGAGAATGGAGTGGGGAAAAGTGCAGTTTACCCCTGAAATAGAATATGAACAGGAAGGAAAGGATATTAATCTGGGAGTCGAAGGATCGAACTCTAATGGGCATGGAAAGGAGATGGATAAGGAAGGACATATAACGAAAATCCTTGAAGGATTGCAAAGAGAGGCCAAGGAGCGTCGAGCTGATAGCCGAAATCTCATGAAGGTCAAGGATCGGCAAGGGAAATTAAACTTAAAATTCTTCCATAGTCTGGAAAGAATAGAGAAGAAACTTGAGAAGGGAAGAGACTCTGGTATGACAGAGAGTCGCAGAGACCATGAGAGAAGGAGTAGATCGAGGAGTGGTAGCCGACGTCACAGTCGCTCCCAAAAACATTCGGACAGGGAGACACACAGCAGTTCGAGCTCGTCCCCTACCCGAAAACATCTAAAATATGGAAGGGAGGAATTGAAAGGAGAGATGAATAAAATTAAGCCTCCAACATTCGATGGAGAACATAAGAAGGAGGAAGATGTCGAGACATGGTTGTTGGGCATGAAGAAATACTTCCAACTGCAGAACTATTCTACCCATGCAGAAGGAAGAATTGCAATGTACCAACTGAAAGGAAAAGCCTCCATGTGGTGGGATCAGTTTGTGCAAGTGCAACACATCAGAGAGAAAGAGGTCACGTGGAAGGAGTTTAAGAGGTATTTCGAGAAGAAATACCTGACTAAAAGATACTATGACAGAAAGATGAAGGATTTCTTCGAACTCAAGTTGGGCAGTATGACCATTGATGAGTACGAACGAAGTTTATGGAACTGCTGAAGTATGTTCCATTCATCAAGGACGAGGCTGTCAAAATTCAGAGGTATCTGAGTGGACTGCCACCTTCCATTGGTGACAAGATTCAATACGATGATCCTAAGACCATGGAAGAGACCATAAAAAGGGAGAAATGCCTATACGAACAACAAAGAGAAAAGCCTACCTCTCGGAAGGTTTGGGATAACCAGAAGAGGTTTAAGAAAGAACAAAGACAGAAGGGAAGCAAGCCTTCCTTTTTCAGAAACAGTCCTTGGGGACAGTCATCTTTTAAAGAAGCCAGGAAAGTTGAAGGGAGTGAGAAGATGCCAAGGCCTCCACCCATGGAGTGTTGGGGCTGTAAAGGAAATCATAGGTACAGAGACTGCCCCCATAGGAAAGACAAAGCAAGAACTGCCCATACTGTTCAGCAAGCTGAAACAGTGGAGGATATGGGCAACATAATGACGAGGATCTACGCAGCCCTGGACAATAAGCAAGCAGAATTTCAATCGCACATGATTGAAGCGGAGGATATGGGCAACATAATGCCGAGGATCTACGCAACCCTGGACAATAAGCAAGAAGAATTTCAATCGCACATGATTGAAGTGGAAGGTATGATCAACAACCGACCACTTGTTATTTTGATTGATTCAGGGGCTAGCCATAGTTATGTAGATCCTAGAGTGGTGAAAAGTTTGCATCTATCAAAGAGAAAACATGAGAAGCCTTGGTTAGTGCAGTTAGCCACAGGGACCAAGAGGAAGGTCACTGAATTGGTTAAGTCATGTTCAATGGACATGAAAGGAATGAGTACTAAGGATGAATTGAACATTCTGCCTTTAGGCTCATATGATTGCTTAATTGGGATGGACTGGTTGGACCAGCACCATGCCCTTCTGGATTGTCGTAACAAGAGATTCACATGTC
>JZKD02S1674830.1:100167-110307 GCA_000966675.3 Picea glauca
TTAAAATGAGAGACCCTTGCCTCTTATTTATACTTTTATGTAGCTTCCTCAAGGGGTTACCTTCTAACCATCTTAAACCACTTTCCTTATTTTAGGGCTAACTCACTTCTAACCAGTTGTCCACTTAGTAATTTATCCATTAAATTTATTATTTAAATAAAAATAAATTATCGACTTTGACTTATAGTACACTCGTCACTTCACTTTATTATTTACCTTCTAAAATCTCTTAAACCACTTTCCTTATTTTAGGGCTAACCCACTTCTAACCACTTGTCCACTAAGTAATTTCTCCATTAACTTAATTATTTAAATAATTTATTGTGTATCCACTTTGACTTATAATATACTCATTACTTCACTTTATTATATAAATAATTTCTTTTTTGCAATCACTTTGACTACTTTGACCTTTTGGGGCTTCTAGATGACTCATGAGGGTTCTCCAACTTCACATGGCCATAACTCTCTAACCGTGAGGAGTTATGTG
This sequence comes from Picea glauca, assembly GCA_000966675.3. Taxonomy (NCBI): domain Eukaryota; kingdom Viridiplantae; phylum Streptophyta; class Pinopsida; order Pinales; family Pinaceae; genus Picea; species Picea glauca. Next base: position 100,658 of record JZKD02S1674830.1, read on the forward strand.
ATTTTCTACATACCACCGGAAATGACATGACATGTACTATCCATCTAGAATAGTCTTACCTTCAAATATATTAAAACTCATACCATTATACATTAAACAAACTTGGGTCCATTACCCAAACCTTTGTGCTACTGGAATTCACTACCAGACTTTCTACAAGGGTTGACATCAATGACAACCAACCCAAATAATCAACATAAGCTCCTTTTAAAAACATATTTGGTGTGGCACGAGTTGCAGACTCGACACACTGTTGACTTTGTAATAAAAATTGGGTATTAGGCCGGTTTGGTCTCCCATCTTACTTGCACATTTGTTTAATTATGTCTTAATGCATTCTTCTTATTTTTGCATGTTCTAACTATGAATGTAATCATAAGACTGCTAAATGGTGAAAGTTTCTAAGTGTTAGGCGTAGTCTGGGCCAAGTAAACCGGTGTGGCCTTGCCTCCAAGTTGAAAACTTGTGGTGTTGCATGTTGTTGGAGATGGTGGATTTTTCTGCTATTCGCCCGAGCTCTCTACCGGCGTGATAGTTGGTATCAGAGCATGTAATAGATCGTACATCAAAGAAGATTATGTAGAGTTGATTTGGTGGATGGTTTGGTGAGATCTTCACCACTGTCAACATCATGACAATTGGTATTACAACGAGATTGTACATCAGAGCAGACTGTGTAGAGTTAATTTGGTGGATGGTTTGGCAAGCTCTTCACCACTATCATCGTCATGACAGTTGGTATCAGAGCATAGATTGGGTCACATGGAAATTGGTTGAGCATGTTTTCACTATGAAACCTTTGTGTCATGCATCATCGGGAACAACAATTGAGTTAGTTGGGTTATGGACAACATTCCCAACCTTTGGCCAAGGTGACTCTTTGTAGAATTACACAAGTTGGTTAACAACAATGCGACTCAACAGTTGGGCAATGTGTGCATGGTGTCCTCATGTGGAAGCAATCAATGCATGGAGATGACAAGGTAGTGAAGATGGGTTCGGTTGGTTGCATGGAGAAGTAGACTTAGATGGAGTTTTCCATATTGCAGAGTTGAGTTGGAGACTTAATGCAAATTGTTTGGTTGTACCTTACCGAGACGTGTCTATGTTGGGCTTCACTATATATGGTTGTTGGATCATGTTGTTGCATACCATGGGTTGCGGCGACAGATTGATGTGGCAAGCTCTTTCGTGGAGATTGGTGCCTTGGTGATGAAGAAAACCAAGGTACAGACAGGGAGTTCGGTGGGAGTGTGGTGACTTGGACGCAACATTTGTTTTTACTTGGCAGAAAATTCATGGGGAAGAACTGCTCCTGAGCCATAGCAAGGAGGTTCATTTCGTAATCATACTTGGTAGTTTGGGGTGAATTGTAGGCCTATGAGATATGATGAATTGAACCATGGGGTTGTCGAAGATGTCATGAATGAGCATGATCATTTCAATTTCTTTGCAGAATATGAGTTGTTGCGATGGGTTCTTTGGAGGGAGATGGAGAGATTTGGTTGAAGACAAGTACAACCTATTTCCACCCCAAACTTGGGGGAGTTCCAAGTGTTGCAAGCTTCATGAGAGTCACAGAACAATTCGGAGCACCCTGGTATTGGCAGATACAGATGAGGATGTGGGACGACTTGCTTGGTTGAGTTCAAGAAGTGGAATTAGGCAGATTTGGTTATAGATATGGGGACGAGTTTGATTTTTGTCTAGCTCTTTTATGAGGTGTGTTGAAGGGTTTGTTGAGACGAAGTTTCCTTTGAGAGGTTGGGTGAGGTGCCTTAGCCATTTTTGTTGAGACGTAATGTGATGACTTGATCGTCGCAACAGAAATCCAAAGGATGAAATGACTTGGGGCAGAAACAAGACGATTTGTTCCAAGAGAAGAATGAGGGCAGTGGTGGCTCATTTACCTTGGATCACTTTGGACAGTATGTGGAGACACATGTGGAGGCAATTGTTGACTTATACATATAAGAGGATTGAAAAGACAGGTTGAAACATGACACAGATGAAGTAGTAGTGTGGTAACGATTGTTGGACATGTGAGACTTGCACACTTGGGGTATTTCATAGGCAAGTGACGAAGAATATGGGATATTGACCGATGAAGCCAGGCTCACACTTGACTTGGAAAAACTTGTTAGTGAACCACGATTCCATGGATTGCATGGTTGCAACAGTGATGACGTAGTCTCGAGGATCCTACAGTCTATGGGATGAGTGAAGAGAGTGGATTTGGTTGGTCACATAGGTGGTAGACATGCAGTGATTTCTTTGACTTTTTGCATAGCTTGGATATGGGATGAGTTGGGTGCCATGGTGGGAGGAAGTGACAACAGATTTCACAACAAGAGTAGGTGATGAAGTTAGAAAGTTAGAGGAAGAATTCATTTTGGAGTGACATCGCAATGCGGCTGGGCAAGGGAGTTTTCCTTGGTGAGATGTTGTGTGGATGAGTCGATTTGCGAATTGAGGAAGCCAATTATAACATGGAGGTGTGCCTTTGTACTAGTGAGTAAGATGGTTGGATTGGCCATCCAACTAATTCAGCACTTGGACGAGTTAGTGCGTAGTGACATAGCGAATGGGTCAGAATCCATATGTACAATGATTCGTTTGTGCAATGCTTGCACGTTGCGAAAATCTTCTTGATAGAGTTGGAAGATGAGAGAAGCAAAGAGGAAAATGGAATCTTACCTTGGTGCTTTTGGGTTGGACAGTATGTTGGATGCATGGGAAGAAACGATTACATTCAGTTGTGTCAAGTTGCAACCACAGATTTGAAATTGGATTGATCACCCAACTTGTCTAAAACGTGGTTAGTTGAATCAATGCGCGGAGACATGGAGGAAGTAATTGGAGTATGGGTGCAACAGTTCAACATGATTGTTCAACACTTAGACATTTTTCATTTTTCAGTTCTAATTGTGGTTGTGATCGAAGCGGGGTAGAAAGTGTTCGTCATAACAAGAAAAGTAGCTTGGACAACATTGTAGATAGAGTTGGAGAAGAGACAGGTTGGTCGCACCATGACTTTGAACAATGTGGATGGTTGCATGATGTCACAGATGATCACATGTGTTGTGGGAAGTTGGGGTTTCACTTCATAGGAAACTTGAAGTTTCTACAATGGAAAAATTTGGGGTTTCCATCTTGACACAAAACTTGGGGTTTCCAGCAGCGATTGCAATGGAGGCATGAGTTCGGGTAAAGTCTTGGAGACAACATATTTTTGTGGATGTTGCCAAGGGCGAAAAAAACTTGGAGTGGGGGAGGATGTAAGGCTATTGTGTAAACTTGGGTGCGCACACTTCCACCATAGACTGAAACGAAGATTATCAGGCAGGCAGGATGCTCGATGCACTTGAAGACACAAAGTCTTCATATAGGGGATGAGTTAGGGTTTCTTGGGTGTGCAATGCGCCAAGGGGCGGTTCCACCCAAAGATGGCTTATGACACAAGTTAGGTGAGTTGGCTTGATGGAGAACATGGGAAGAGGACCGGGTGCATCACCAAACGAAGAAATGACTAAGGTGTGAGGAGGATGTGCTTAGGTGAGTCGTCCCAACTCATGTAAGGGATGTGCGCACCTGAACGATGAGTTGGATGGAATGGGAGGTCGCATCGATTGAAGGGTTAGACAGACGTGATCAAGGCATCATGCAACACAAGTAAACCATGAAGACGGTTGAATGAACAATTGTGGGAAAGCCTTGGGCTCCCAACGAACGAACAAGTCGGCCAAGAGAAAGGAGGGCACACTTAGGTGAATCAACCTGACTCACCTAAAGGGTGCACGCACCTAATGATGGTCGGTCGAATCGTTAAGCGAACAAAATGTGACGAAACAAAGGCCAACTCTCCCAATGGAAAGGAGACATGTCGGTCCATGAGTTGGGAAGCTATATATACATGAAGGTGAGACCAAAATGAAAGGGAGATTGCATGGAACCGTCATACTTCACCACTGTAGGAACTAAGGTGTCTGAGGCAAGATCTAGGTAGAGAGGGCAAGCTCTTCCCAAGGGCCAAGTAGACTCTGTTGGGTGACTTGTGAACCTTGTGGAGTCTGCAAATGAAGACAATGGAAGAGGGTGAGTTTTCTTGAGACAAGGTAGTCGTTGGACGAGTTGGGTTCGATGTTCTAGTCATGAAGTGATGAAGAGCTTGGCAACCGAGAGGGGAGTCGAACGAACAATTGCAAGGGCAACATGAACCATAGGCTTGAAGCATGAAGACGAAGTATGAAGTGTTTCATCTAGTGTTTTGAGGGCACAAAGGGTTTTCATAAGGTGACATGACGGAGGTCTATCTTTTGTGTTTCACCTAGGGTATTGTTGGATAAACTGAGCGGAGACTCCTTGTAAAAACATGTTTGGTGTGGCACTAGTTGCAGATTGTCTTTGTAATAAAAATTGGGTATTAGGCAAGTTTGGCCGCCCACCTTACTTGCACATTCGTTTAATGTGTTTTGATGCGTTCTTCTCATTGTTGGATGTTCTAAGTATGAATATAATCCTAAGACTTTTAAATGGTGAAAATTTCTAAGTGTTAAGCATAGGTCGGGCCAAGTAAACCGGTGTGGATGTTTCCGCCATCTTCCCGAGCTCTTCACGGGGATGATACATCCCCTACAATCTCCAAAACAGAGCTGAACAGGTCAGTGGGGAGAAAACGGTGCCCACGAAATAGGGGACAGTCCTCCACAAAACCAACGCTGAACTGCTCTACAGAGAGGGGAAATGATGATACAAAACAACGTGATGGGCGTCGTTCGATTAGAAACAACGCCACAATACTCTCTCACCTGAACTCGGTTGTAGGGACTCGACGATTCCAGAGTCAAATCGAAAGGGGGAAAGACCAACAATGCTCATGAAACAGGGGGATGATCCTCAGCAAAGGTGAAGCTAAATTGGGTCGTAGAGCGGGGCGAACGATAATATAAAAAAACGCAAATAGCTTCGCCCAATCAAGGTATTGAGTGGAGTGGCCAGGTTCGTGCAGGGACTCGAGGAAGAAACTGAGAGGATTGTAGAGGATTGTAGCCGCATGCAAGGGAGATATCTGGTGACCCAATGGGGGTTCAACAAGGATACACATGAGTTATCAGGGTAAGCACGTGTCCGATAGACGGTACCTGCAAACGTGGCGTGAGACAGGGAAGGACAACGGCCCGACCAAATGCCAACGGGACAAGGCCAATTTGGTGGGCCTAGCTGGTACCCGTCGCGGAGGAGCGCTATTCTCAATAGCATATGTCATCTCTTATTGTCTTGTTACGCCGAAAGGTGTACACCTATTGACAATGGACAGATTTAATAGGGGTTTAGTGCTTAATACGTTTTTTATGGACATGATTAAATATCGCTGGAATATTCTTAGTGGTCACACAAAATAAATGGCTGTGATTTCAATCATTAACTTCCTAGCTATTATATCAGTTTATGTGTTTACTTTTTTACATTTACCTAATCATATTTAAAAATTAATTTGATAGCTAACTGATTGCCAGGTAAATGATTAACAAAAATTAAAATATTAACACCAGATAAATGAAGCCCAACAGTTTATTTGTTAATAGATAATAAAATTTAATATATTCTTTTAAAGATTCATTTCATCTTCTCAATCTTTCAACCTTCACCAGCAACTATTTTGCTGCTGTGCTAATATGTAGGCAGTATTAAACAACTACCACAGCTTATCGGGTGTTGGCTGTAGCTCAGGAAAGAATATAAGTATGACCAGCACTGTTGCATCCCACTCATCGGCTATCTCACTCTAAAAGTAAAGGAAAAAGGGAATTTAGGTGGAAATCCAGAGATTCATATTTAAGAACGTGCATCCATAGACTTGATTTGATTAGGTGGTAATCGAATTTGATTTCGTTGAAGTGGGATTTCGGTATACTTAAATATTGGTTGGATTTTGATAGATTGGGATTCCGGGATGTTGCTGGAGATAATGTCGGTATTGAGAAAGGCGTGCCACCGCCGGCTCTCTACCGATCACGGACCACGGCTGAGTTCGCAGAATCCGATACAAATCAGATCATCTGCCTCTGCCCGGTTGGCATCCATTGACACGCACACAACGTGTTCAACACTCCACATCCATCACGCCTCTCATCAATAATAACGTCCATTGCCATCGTGTTTGTAGAACAAACCAACCCTTTAGCAACTAGTCGAGGCAGAACTGGAGAAAATCCTTAGTTTTACTATCTTCTCTGTAACCGGAGAGTATGAATTTAGTACTGCAATTGGCGATGGCGTTGGTGTCGGTGTTTTCCGTGCAGCTTCTTTTCTACAAGCTGCGGGAATTCATAACGCGTCATCCCAGTTGTAGTGGCAGTGGCAAGGGAGTGATATTGAAGTATGGACCCAACCGGTATCCGCTTGTGGGTTCGCTGTTCGCGTTCTGGAAGAATCGCCGGAGGCACATTGAATGGGCTGCCGAGATGCTGGCAGAGTCCCCCACGCAGACCATCGTGTTGGAGCGTCTCGGGGGAATCCGGACGGTGTTGACGGCGAATCCTGAAAACCTGGAGCACATTCTGAAGACGCGGTTCGACAATTATCCAAAGGGCAACCCCTTCACCGCCATTCTCCACGATCTTCTTGGGAAGGGGATCTTCAATGCCGACGGGGACACCTGGAAGCTGCAGCGAAAGGTCGCTAGCTACGAGTTCAGTTCCGGCTCTCTCCGCAATTTCGTTCTCAAAGTCGTCGAAGAGGTCACGGATCGACTCCTTCCCATGCTGCACAACGCCAGCGAGACGGGTCGCTGCTTGGATTTACAGGACATTCTGCAGCGGTTTGCATTCGATACAATTTGCAAAGTTGCCTTCGGGGTGGATCCTGCGTGGCTGGACGCGCGTTTTGCGGAGTCGGAGCTGGCAGGAGCGCTCGACGTGGCAGCAAAGCTTAGTGCTGGGAGGTCGGCGGCACCAATCCAGTTGGTGTGGAAGATGAAAAGGATGCTCAACATTGGCTCCGAGAAACGCCTCTCGGAAGCCGTTGCGGTGGTGCACGAGTTCGCCATGGAAGTAATCCGCCGTCGGAGAAGTCAGATTAGCAACGGCGGCTGTACGGCCTCCGATTCGAAGTGGGAGCAATCGGACCTCCTTTCTAGATTCATGGTGCTCAGCAGTACCAACAGCAACAGTACCTGCAAAGGCCATGGACATGATATGCCCACCGACGCTATGGGTGTCGAACGCGAGGACTGTTGTTCAGACGAATTTCTGCGAGATATGATGATCAGTTTCATCTTGGCAGGTAGAGACACCACATCGTCCGCATTAACGTGGTTCTTCTGGCTCTTATCCTCTCATCCCCACGTAGAGGAAGCCATTTACAAAGAAATAGCCCACCTCATCGCCGCAAGATCACAAGATATAGATTCATCTTCTTCTAGTCCTGTTCTGTTTTCTTACAAGGAGATGCAGAACATGCATTACCTGCACGCTTCAATCTGCGAATCGATGAGACTTTATCCTCCGGTCCTCTTGGACTCCAAGCACGCCCTGCACAATGACGTCCTGCCCGACGGGACGTTTGTGGGCAAAGGCACTCGGGTGACTTACCATCCGTACGCCATGGGTCGGATGAATGCCATCTGGGGCGCCGACTGTCTCCAATTCAAGCCGGAGAGGTGGGTGAACAAGGACGGCCATTTCGTCCCCCAGAGTCCCTTCAAGTTCGCAGTCTTTCAAGGCGGAGTTCGCGTCTGTCTGGGCAAAGAAATGGCTTTCATTGAGATGAAGTTTGTTGCGGCCACCGTGATTTCCATGTTCAGATTGCAGCCGCCCGTTGATTCGCGTCAGAGAACTCCAAAGCTCGTTCACTGCCTGACTGCGCGCATGGAGGGTGGATTTCCCGTTGTAGTTCAGAGGAGGACCACGACGCCATTCCCAACGTCTTAAAAAACCGTGACCATCAACGTCTTAAAAAAAACCGTGACCATCAACGTCTAATTCTGCCAGGCCTGGAATTTCAAATTTACCTGCCTGTGAAGTGTAAATTTGTACTGTGTGATCAAATTTGATTACAGTAATTTGTTTTTTCATTCATGTCATTTTTATAGATTTATAAGTTTTTATTTTTTTTTAATGTTATTTGTTAATTTCAGCATCATAAATTTATATTTTAATTATAATTTTTTTATAATAAAAAATAAGCCAAAAACATGTTCAACAAAAACATTAACAAAACACACTCAACAAAAACATTAACAAATCACTGGTAGGTTAGACGGCTGTAAGCACAAGCAGTGTACAAATCTCCATTGTCACCTATGTACGCTGAGTAAATGGGAGGCATGTCAAATGGAAAACGCTTTGAAAGTATTTCAGAAATCCAATAATGCTTATACTTCTGGCATCTGTCCGTTACTCCTATGGAACTTTGCCTTTGGTAATGAGCAGAATAATGAATACAACAAAGTTATCCTTGGTTGTTTCATTTTCCGTCTTTGAGCCCAAAAAAACCTTGTTCCATGCCTGCACTATCATATGTTTTATAATGCTAATTCTGTTGAACTCATATAAAGCAAATTGATAATTCTGTTGATCTCATCTAAAAGTAAATTGATTAATTTACAAATGCTTAGTTGTCTCCAGTATATTACTCTCTACAAATAAAAGCAATATGTGACAATCATAAAAATCTGATATGGAAAAGCACATCCGCTACTTAGAGATGCAATAGTATAACCAGCTGACATTCCATATTATTTCCTCACAACAAATCGCCCTTTTAACAAAAAGAAACTATTGGTACATCTAACTAGATGCGGAGTTTCCAATGCTACCAACACCATCAACATTGCTTGTACTTCCTTCTCCAGCCAGAACCTCTTAATGTGCTTGCAATAGAATTGTCATCTGTTCCATGATGGAACCTAAGATTTATAGTTTAGCTACAACTACAAAACTCACTTAATCCAAACCTTTAGGCACTCAAAATGGTTATGGATACATGGAGGCAAACCATAGTCACGTTTCCAAATGTGTATTGCTAATTCTTCTCATCTTTTACTCTTCATCTAAGAGAAAATCAAACCATTCCCACTCATTTAAATCATTTCTCTTAAATCCTTCTTACTTCAACACAATAACAAATTCTTCTCACCCAACACATTCAACTCCAAATTCTTGCTCCCAAAACAACTTGTCCCAGCTTCGCCCAACATCATTTTCTCCATCACAATGTCTCCCTTATCCATCAAATTTTCAAAGTTCTCATCTGCATCTTTGTCTCTTCTTAAGCAAGTCTACACATTCATAGCATTTTCAAGCTCTCCCATTTGCCTCACACAACTCTTCTCTCTCTTCTCTTGGAGTGCCTTGAAGACCATATTAAAGAACAGGAAAAACTACAAATACAAGCTAAGTTACAGAGAGAGAAAGAGACATAAAAATTATACACAATAAATGTAGAGCATTGCCTATGAAATACAACATCATTTGCACAAATAAACATTCATTCAAGTTGCAAAGCCAAGTGGACATAAAAAAACAAACACTTCAGCCACCACCGGATATGAGCAGGTTGCAGCCTACAACAGATAACACTGAAGTTTGATCAATGAACAAGATTATGGTGCAACACACTACCATCGAGATTCGACCCTCGAGATTCAG
>JZKD02S1674831.1:11183-21336 GCA_000966675.3 Picea glauca
GTAGAATAACAAAAAACAATGTCCCACAACAATGGGGCCTCAAAACATGTAGGGATTCACTGGAAGGGTAGCTCTCACTTGAGGGCTCGAAACAAATGATGAAAGAAATCCATACATGTTTAGGGGTCTTTAACTAAATCTGAAACATTGCAACCACCAATATGTATGACTAGACTCCCTAATGTGATAATGAGTTGATGTCGAAGATAGGATAGCCTACCAAGTTAGAGAGAAACGTTGACTCTCTTTGCCCGGTCCGAGGTTTTCCATTAATGATGGGAATGGGGAACAAGTACAAGAAACCCTTGAATGAACTCCCAAAATAATATGAGTTGATGTTGATGGGAGTGAGTTTGCAAGAGTCAGGGAGTAAAAGACCCCTGAAAGGAAAAATGATTAATAAGTAACATAGACTAACATGTTGATAAGGATATAGGATTTTCACCAATAAGTATGGGATTCATGATTTCCCTTGGGGGGAGCATTCATGATGGTTGACCCGGGTAGAGATTAGAAATGATCTAACATAACACGACAAAGTGTCTAGTTGTAAAATAGACATGATGATGACTTTTGTAGAAGGGGGATTGGGAATGATGTCGACAAAGTTAGAATAAGAGGATGAGGAAATTCATGAGTAAGAATGGTGAGGAAAATAATTGGTGAAGGGAAGATGATGTAAGCCAATATAACTAGTGTAGATATGGGTGACTCGGTGTGGATGCTTTGATAAAGGGTGACAAGGACTATTTCCATGAAAATAGATGATATTTGATGATGAAATAAGCATAGTATTGATGTTTCCCCCCCTTTTTTTGAATATTTTGAAAAACGTTTTTGTTGTTTTCTTTTACAAAGAATAAAATAATCTAAATATGTTACAAACATGGAGATGGGTTCCCAAAAATGCGACCAAGAAAATCTGACTTACAAGCATGGAAAGAGTAATGATAGATGGAAGAAACTAGGGGCAAGTCTCCTTAATGGGATGATGCATGATCGTGTAAAATGAAAATGGTTTAATGGTCATGGATGAGATGAGAGGCCCATGGAATGTAGTGAAGCAATACCACAATAAACCATAAAGTATGGGAACCACTTGGGAGTTTGGGGGAATATATTAATAAAGTGATGAGAGTAATGTATGATGCTTTCTCTGTGATGTAGACTATATGAAATCCCGATCCTAAAGATGGAATGAGTGGTGTGGGTGCCAACATGAAATGGGGTACTAAACTAAGGAAACCCATGAAGGTGGTGTACTATTGCCACACAAGTGCACAAAACACCTTGGATGGACAAGGTAACTTTTCGTGGCATGGTGGAAACCCAAAGGTATATTCATGGGGTAGAAAAAGAGGTAAAATTCAATGATAGTAGGGGGAAATCCTATACTAAAATGATAGTTATATAGTATACTTAACGGGGAACCACCAATGATGTGTGAAAAAAATGTCACCTTTGGAAATATCCTACACATCAACAAACATGATCAATGGCATAAGAGTGCTCAAACACAAAAATCCAGATACCATATGATGGTCCTTCCGTAGAGTGAAAATAGATTTATGATACAATCAAAACGAGATACTAGGGATCAATGAGTTATTGATGGAAGTCACTCTCCAAATGTGGCTGGGGAATGATGGCTTCTTGAAGGAGGCAATCCCTAAAGAAGGTTATGGAATGATGAGTTCCCAAAGGTAGAACTCCTTGAAGGAAGCTAAGGAACAATGCATTCCCAAAAGGAAGGCACTCCTTGAAGGAGGCTAAGGAACAATGAGTTCCCAAATGTGACACTCCCTCCAGGAGGCCAAGGAATGATATGTTCCAAAAAGGAAGATGCTCCTTGAAGGAGGCTAAGGAATGACAAGTTCCCAAAGGGAAGGCACTAAAGGAGGCCAATGAATGACAAATTCTAAAAAATAAGGCACTCACTAAATGAGGCTAGGGAATGATGCGTTCCCAAAGAAGCACTCCCTGAAGGAGGAAAATGGAATGATGAGTTCCCAAAGCTGGGACTCTTTGAAAGAGGCCAAGGAATGACAAGTTCCTAGAGGCAACAATCCCTAAAGGAGGCTAGGGAACAATGATTTCCCAATGATGATACTTTATGAAGGAGGCCACATCACCATTATGGGGCCTAACTAAAGAGACCAAGGTGGAAGGGGCTTTGCCACATGGAGCGATGAGGTTATCCTGGAAGGTCATTCTGATTAGGACACGTGGGTTGTCATTTGATGACATCAGGGAGTGTAGGATCAAAACATATGCAATGATGGTTCCCTTGAAGTGCATAATGTGGGTTGGTGTTCTGTCATGAGCTAGGTATTATGGGACCAAATCAATAATTGGTACTGTCTCTAATATCATTATACAAAGACTAAGGGAAGGGTTACTACCAAATACCCAAGATAATGGACCAAATATATAAAAGAAGGTATTTTAAGACCCAACATCCATAGAAGAGTATCTAAAATAGTATATCATATTACTAAGATGTATAACATCCATTGCGGGGGGGGTGGGCGTGGGGTTATGACCGTGGAATTGGGTTCCATAGAATCCTTTATTAGGCATACGACATGATCTTGGTTAGGAGGGAATGATGATAGTGCCAAGGGAGATGGAAATAAGGGTGCACTAATTAAGTAGGTAGGACCCTTTAAGTAGTTAATAGGAGAATCTAGATGGAGGTTATAAAAAAGACTCATTAAAGAAGTGATGACGTCAAAGTATTCATCATCATCTAGGAAGAATGTGGTTGAGGAGACATGGTTCCTATTGTGTTGATGGAGATAAATGCCTCTTCTACCAATAGTATGCTTTCTCTTAATGAAAGGTCCCAATTAGACCTCACATTTTTTTAAATAGGAAACCCATCCATATTCTGGCCCAACAACCGTTATTGGTTTGGGTTGTACTAGTTGTGGCCCAGTCACCTTTTAATATCTAATATAATATGCAAAATGCAATTTTTTTTATATGCATAATGAAAATTTATTCTAAATGCCAAGTTCTGAACTAACAACTAGGAGTTTTGAACACAAAACCAATTGTACCTTTATCATCACTTTCAATTAAAAGTCGTTAGATATATAATAACATAAATACAAATAACAACTATCAAACAAGAAAAGTCTATAATTAAACAAATGATTACAGTTCCATATTCACAGGCTATAGACAGATAGTTGAGATACAGATAGAAGTAAGATTACATTCTAAATTAATGAATAATACACACATTCGAAGCCATTCTTATAACAATTCTAATTATAGCAAATAACATAAGAAATTACCTACACATAAAAAATTAGACTCATAGTCTTTGTCTCAATACCTTGGCCAACAATGGCTTCTCCTCACTCATTCTTTAAAGAAGTTTACAAAATTTCCATAAGAAAAACCCCTTTCTCCTTCCAAGTGATTTCATATATAGATGTACAAAAGTAATTACTTCTCGAGTATTCCCTCATGACCCTTCAACTCCTTTTGGGTAGTTATACTTTTGAAATGTGTCCTTTGACATTTTGGTTTTCAATACATATTTTTATTTTAATAAATTTGTATTCTCCCATTATCTTTATATTGAAAGTATCTACTCTAGTTTTCATATATTGACACTAGATTAACAATACTTGGGAAAACCAATTGCTCCAATGCCACCCCATACATGAACGATTCTCTCGACATTGGCTCCATACCATTTTGTAAGGTATTGATGAATGAATGAATGATTTTTTTTTTTTTATGGAGTTGAAATATACTCCATTAACCTTGCTTTAGTTATGCCCAAAGTTTTTTAAATCACTACTCTTTCCAACTTTATATTATTTTCCAGGCCTTCGACCCACTCTTCTGATGTTCTAGGTGAACTTGTCTCTCCTACTGAAGGTAGATGACATCTTTGGATTATTCTTTCAGATGCTTTCCACACACAATGATTTTTTCTAAAGGATCCCTCAATTGTATTCTCTAAATTTCTTTAAGTTGATTTCCAGTTTGCCAGAGTTAAAAGATTACATTCAATGTCTTTATTACTCAACCTTGGAATATCTATAGGATTTTGTATTTCTTCTTGTTTCCATCTCTTGATTTTGTCGAGGCCCACTTGTACTCTTCCAACTGTGCCATTTTATCTTTAACTTTATTTGAAAATTTCAATTTTTTTGACAAATGCATCTGTAAATCATGTAATATTTTATACAACAACCTTTGAGCCACATTCAACACATCCTACACTTCTACTGCACATGCCTTATACTCAGTGATGTTGGTTGTTTATTCTTTATAATATTCAACCTAGTATTATAACATTTCTATTTTTTTCTTAGAATCTTCCAATTCTTTTACCACTTCAATTACATTTGACTCAATTGATTGTAAGAAAGCTACAATTGCTAAATCTGTTGCTACAAGATCTAAATCTATTCCTTTAGTAATAGGGCTCTCTAGCATAACAATTAGTTCATGATCCTTTTAAATCTTTATCTTCTTATGGGTTGACTTGATTACTTTCTTCCTTTTCCTACAAAAAACCAACAAATCAAGAATAACCACTTGTTCAATATTTGTATTGTGTTTAGTCCTAAAAAAAGAATGTGACCTCATGTTATTGACTACATTGTAGGCATATCTCTCATCTCTAGAGGACTTAATTCCTATGAATTTGATATTCCTTCTCTTGTTTTCTATGTTACATTCCTATGATCCCCATCCCTCTTTTTATGCTCTTATTCTTGTTTTCTCTTAGCTTATGTAGCCGCTCTTTCCTCAATTGCTATTCTTTCATCTTCAATTCTCTTTTTCTCATATTCTTGATATCTTTGTCTCTCCTTTTCTTCTTCTTCTCTTTCTCTTCTATCCTTTTTAGTTGCATGATATTTCTTATTTTTTCTTAACTTTTATTTCAATTCTTGCCTTAACATCTTCTTCTTCCCTTATGCATTCTAGCTCTACTGCCATGTCTCTAGCTTCTTAATCTAATTTCTTTTTTATTACCTCCTCTTTCTCTTTCTTTTCCCTTTGCATTTTGTTTTTGTTATTATCTTATCAATACTTATTCATGAGATTTTGATTTACTGTATAATTCTTGTTCTTTCTGGGCTTCACGTTGATAGGGCCAAGTGTACTTGAGAATCATGTAGTGTCTTGATACCACATTAAGAGGATCATGTCATTGGAATCTTTCTTCTCCAAAGTGATAGGATTCCAAAGTTTCACCTCCTGTTTTGGAAACTCCAACATTGTTTATACTATAATAAACTATAAACATAGGCAAAGTAGGCCAAACAACTTTCTTATCTTTAGCAAGAGAAGCTCCAAATCCATGCAAGTATGTTTTATAGGATACCTCTTGGATTGCTAGCTTATTTGGAACAACTTTAGGTAGTGAACGTAGGGGTTTAGTAGCTCCAAACACTCTAATGTATGTATAGCCTTGCATCACATACCATTCCTCAAAATTTCTTATGACTTACATTGCTTCTTCTATCATGCAAGGGGATGATTTGTAAAATAATAGATTATACATATGAACTATGAAGTGATTGCAGATCCCCGTGTAGTCACTTCTGAATTTGTGTTCCCATAAGAGTTGGTAGTAAACACGGTTTAGTTTTTCATTTGGCTTCCATTTCCATTTCATCCCAATGAAATGATTTGTTGTGCACATGACATCCAACAAATATGATGACATGAAATTTTTTGGGTGAATTCCTAGAGCACAATGTTTTTCTCTTGAGATGGAGTCCACCATAGTTGCAAAATATATATATGACCAATTGAACACCTTCCCAACCTCCACTACTTGGCATATCCAGTGGCATATAAATGAGATCCAAGATTATTTAAATTGTGTCGCATCCTTCTCACCATATAACTTGCTCAATAGTGTGATTGCATACTTGCATGGGGACTAAGATAGGTGGTTGGATATACAACCTTTTGTATTAACTTAAACACTTTCTCTTTTATCCACCTCATTTTAAGAATCTTGTGATCATTCTTGTCTTTGGAAAACTATGTTACCCATTCATTAGTCATACTTACTTTAGGTTTGGTGAACTTGTAATAGGTGTCTATACTGGAAGGCTTAAATGATGTAATGGATTTCCTATTGTCATGCTTTATCAATTTGTTTTCAATATCAACATGATTGATCAATCATGATATAACCTCTATGCATGACATAAGAGCTGCTTTGGTTTCCAACTTGTGAAAGCATGATCTTATGATATTATGGAACACTACCAAGTCAGGATCATGTTCCCCTGATTGTAGAACAAATTCTAGATAAGATTCACCTCTGAACATTTGAGATATATCTCCCCATTGTGGATTTTGACTTAGGCCCATATTGCATTCAATATCTCCATAGAAGGATTTGGATACTCCTTCAACATCAGGTTCTATCGACATTTCCCTTCTTAGACAATATGTGGATATTTCTTTTTACTCTTGTATGGTCTTTTAGAAGATATGTTGCAGTATTGTAACTTATCCAAAATGACAACATCACCCAATAGCACTATTAGTAAATATACAAGCAATTTATCCATGGTTTCTTCTTCATCTATTATCATTAATGGTGGTCGTAGAAAATTCCAGAGAAAATGATTTTTTGCAATGAGCATAGACTCATTATGAAAAGGATCTCGATAATAGTCAGCATGTATCCCATTGTAAGCACTTTTGCTTACGATAATAACTTAAGAGAAAAAATGGGTAAGAGAATGCAAGTTCAATGAACAAGTTCTCCACATAGTTGATTTTTGCAATGTCACAGAAATATATCAAGATGGATCGAGAACTAAAATCGTAGAGGAACATTAGGTTAAACTTGACTTGTTGAAAGAGTCAAAGTTGTTAGGTCAACAATGGTGGTTTCAGGCACATGGTTTTGGTAGCCTGTGGTTTTAGAGCCCATGGATTGCATGTAATGAAAGCCTTTAAAAGGTTGGTGATACTCTATTATAATGTGTCAAGAGTTGCGTGGTGAAGGTTCACTTGGTCGAGGCTAGGAGGTTGTTCGACTTGGTCGGGTTTCGCCAAGAGAAATAATAGATCTATTGTTGTTTGGTTTTTCCTGCAAGGGTTTTCTAGGATAAATATCACATGATTTATGTGTGTTGTTGCTATGATTTGAAATATTATTTTTCTCTCTCGCATTTTTAAAACTTTCATTTGGTATTGGAGAAAGGTTTTGGATTTAGGGGGACGCCTTTGTTGCTAAGGGTTTGTCTTGTTTTGGTCCTATGATAGACATGGTCTAATGTCGGTTTTGAAGAATATGATGAAGAAATATGGAGTGCCCCATGACACAAATACCATAGTATAGAGCTAGGGTTTCAAAAAAAGAAATCCCATGAGGAGTGTTGGACAAACATTTTGGATAAAATTTTGAGGAAAATCCTAAGTATGGAGGAGATGCACAACAACAAAATAAAGAAGAGAAGGCAAGAGTAGAGTGCACAGTAAAGGTGCATTCAGGATTGAAGCCCGCAGTAAAAGCATACTTGGTAGTGAATATAAAGAGAATAAAGAAAGAGAATAAAGAAGGAAGATAAAGTGAGCAAAAAGGAAGGACAACGGTTTGACATGCAAAATTAGAGAGACACACAAAAGTAGGAAGAATAACAGCCGAGAATGCAAAAGTAGCATGCAAACACAAAAGCAGGAAATGCATGCATGAACAATGAGTCAACATGAGTTGTAATGAGTCATAATGAGTTGTAATGAGTCATAATGAGTTGTAATAGGGTTTTGGGGATAATAAAGTAGGGTTTTGAGCCCTAAATTCTATGTATAAATATGTAACGGGTCGGGTAGAATATGTTACTGAAGTTGTGTTGGAGTAGAGCTAAAGTTGTTGCTATTGCGAAGTGATTGAGAGAATAGACTGAGAATGAGAGAGAGTCTATGTCTAAAGGTCTGAGGAGAGTTTTAGAGAGAGGCTTGCACTGCAGAGCAGCCAGGCAGGGTGGGGACTGATAACATGATGAATATATTGCAGCGCAGTGCACAAGCCTAGAATGACTAGACAAAGAATAATAAAAAATTTAGTCATTGTAGACGTAGCCGAAGGATTGGGTGAACCACGTTAACTTCATGTCTCTGTGTGTGATTCATGTGATTGTTTATGAATAGTAGGTTCATGCATGCTAGACTATATCTGTTTACTATATGATTACTGCACAATAGTTATGGATGTTATGGTGAATGGTTTATGTTGCAAGGAATAAAAGACACATGATAATGCACATAGAGTAGATAAGTAAGAATGAATAAGACGATCACCTCCCATCCCCTCGTTCCTATAGAAACTTGGTTCCTGCAACCCAATAGATGCCTCGGGTGAGACTTCACTTGCATGCAAGTGATGCCGAAAGGGCCAGTATTTGAAGGGTCTTGCTGGTTAGATAAATTGAACCTAGGGTCTTACAACCGCGTGCCAACAAATGGTTCCATTACCGGGACCCAAAATCTATAATTGATGGAATGTTTTGGAGGTTGACTAAGAAAGAGATCGCTGAATGGCTAGAAGGGAAGGAACATGAATTTTCTCAGAAATATAATAGAAATCCTCGGATGAGCGATGAGCAATGGATGCAAAGGTATGTGTACACAGAGTTGTATGAGATTTTCTTTGGTGAATTTCCGATTATCTTAGCTGAGTGGTTAGAAATATTAGTGGAGAATACTTGAAGGTACCGGAATGTAGTCTCGAGGAACTAGACTCCTGAGTTGGTACGAAAGTCAAATTTTGTAAGTAGTAATAATTCTCGTGCAATTGATTTATTGTTGGAAAATACATTGGGAGGTTATATTATGAAATTTGCAGTGGATTGTACCCAGTCATACAATGTTGCAGAAAGGGGTTTCTTCAAGGGTTCGTGTGGAAGCCTTATGAAATCGTTGGGTACCTAGGTAAAGATGTTGTTGTATGAAAAGTGTGTGATGATGATGGAATATGACTGCTGAGGGGTTTCACGAACATATGGGAACTAGGGAATGATCAGAGGATAGTCTAAAAGTACAAAAGTATGAAGAAAGAAATGGAGAAGGAAAGGAGGGACTGAGGAAGCAAAGAATTGAAGAAGGTGTATCAAGAGAAGAAGATGATTTTGTAGTACTATGAAACCAACATGGCAGGGTTAGATACCACATTGAGACTACCTGAGTTCCAGGGAGTAGGGTCAAAGGACCCATAACAACATCTATTCATATGTGAAACAATTTGGGCTGCGAAGAATGTCCAAGATGAGGCCGCAAATATTGTGCAGTTGGAAACAACATTTAGAGGCCATGCATTAGTCTAGTATATGAAACTGCAGAGTACTACACCTACAGGTCAAGCGAGGACTTTAGAAGAAATTATACAAGCATTGTTGAAAGAGTTCAAGAAACCAAAATCTGAGTCGTAGTACATCACAGAGTTGAAAGAAATCAAATAGGTGTAGACTGAATCCCTTTGGGACTATAATCAATGATTTAAGGATTTGATGGGTAGGCTAACATTTCAAATTCCTGATCAACAACACCAAGAAAGGATCATTGCAAGAATACTACCACACATTTGCTGGTCATTGATACAAAAGAAGGTTTCCTCACAACCTGAAGCTTCAAATATTGCAATGAAGCTAGAAGCATCTCTTGTAGGAGACAGTGGGGGTATGGTGCAAGTACAAACACAATTAGTTGTCTTAACAATTCAACTAACATATCTTACAAAAGGGAAGGAGAAGTGGGAACAAGTATGGTGTACCAAGTGTAGGATTGAAGGCCACCATAAGGATGAATGCCCAACGCTTGTGTAATATTTGGCGACTGGAGCATTGAATCCATTACCAGGAGGGGGATACTATGAGATATGTAAGAAATGGGGACATCATCCGACTAAGTGTCCATTACTACATAAATACCAAAGTATGTCAATAAACTTATTTTCTAACTTTTGCAAGTCAGTTGGGCATGATGAGAAGGATTACTGTGCATTCAATTTCATGAGGGAGCACACTTCATATATGTATAATATTAAGGAGGAATATGCTGTGACAGAAGGAGGTGGTCCAAATTATAATAGTCAGAGAGGATTTAATCCAAAAAATCGAGGAGGATTTGGCAGAGGTCGAGGCCGAGGAAATTTTGG
>JZKD02S1674831.1:87797-98534 GCA_000966675.3 Picea glauca
CGGACATGCCACGTCAGAACTGTACGGACTGACACGTGTCTGTACGGACTGTACGGACAGGTACAGTCAGCATCCCAAAATTTTGCCTGTTTGGCTTTTCGGACAGAAGGCGATACCTTCCTCATACGGACTCCGTTTGCGATAAAAATTATACCACCGGATTCAGGAAGACGAGACGGACGCAATGGCACAGGTTTCGTCGCATTCCGAGCACTTTCATTTTTGAGCATTTTTAAGTCCTATCAGGCCTCTGGATCTGTTTTCAGATCAGTTGATGACACATATCCCCTGCTTGGGTGGACAGGTTCTCACATCCCCAGGGTTCTCTCCCCCCTTGTTCTTCTTGGATTGGCTACTTGAGGAGCATAAGCCCCTCTCATGTTCATGTGCACTTCGTTTCTGCTTAAGGCCTCAATGAAGTGCCTCCTTACTTTGACCCCCACCTTTTCGTAATGATACTTGGTCATATGCATTAAAACAGGGGGGGTGAAGTTAACACTCCATCTACACTTAAGGAAGCATGCATTTTCCTAATGGTTGCATTCGCCATTTTGTCTGCTTCTTTGTTGTTTTCTCTAATTATGTGATAGAAGGTTATCTTAATGTCTCAAGAATCCACCCTTATTCTATCCGTTACTTGCTTTAGGCTTAAATATCAAGGGTTCAATCCATGGACCATCATTATTATTATATTTTTGGAGTCTCCAAGAACATCCAACTCTCAAATTTGTTGAGTCTGGGTGAGTTGTATGCCTTTTAGAAGAGCGTAGGGTTTGGCTTTATTTTTAGTATCAGTTCCAAGATTCCAATGATAATTTAGGGATATTTTTCCTCCAGGTTCGAAGACAACCCCCCCGCACGTACCCCCTGGGTTTCCCTTTGAGGCTCCATCAAAGCACAGAGTATGAATTTACTGCTTTTGGATCCAGAGTTCTATGTTGTGGATATTGTGAAGCTAGCAGTATGATCTATGCGCTATGGGTGAGTGCTTAAATGACTTAAGATTAAAACTTTCCATCCAATCTTTTTCTCGGTCATTCCAATTGGTTGGTTCTTCTACATTTAGAGGTTTTGAGTTCATAACTTCTGAGAGAAGAAACTTGGTATTAGAAGCTACAGTTTGGGGGAGAGAAACAATCCCCTGCAATATTTTTTTGTTTCTAGCCAGCCATATCTGCCAGCAGACAAACTTGGGGACCACCCTCCAAATACGCTTCATGACTGGTTTTTCCTTGAAGGATCCTTGATAGTACTTGTACCAATTCCCCAACCTGGGATTGGGAGTTAAGGGCCATCTTATTTTTCTGGATAGATCTCCATAGGCCAATTTACAAATAATTTACGAAAGGGGAAGTTCTAGAAGAGATGGTGGATAGTATTTTGATTGCTTTGACAAAGAGGGAAGTTGAAAGGGCAGTGAAAGTCTCTTTTCATAAGATTCTCTCCTGTGAGAATTTTCCCATGAGCTAGGGACCAAATGAAGAAGTTTACTTTGGGGAGGGAGTCATGGATCCATACTTGTTTCCATTTTGCTGAGTTCTGATGTTCTCTCGTAGTGGAGAGGATCATGTTATATCCTTCTTTTACTGAGTATCCATTTTTATCCCATCCCCGTCTGTTTGGAGTGGTTTTAAGGATGGGGGATGCCCCTTTCAGGAGTGAGGCCAGACGGTGTGCCTGGTTGGTCAAGTACTCAAGAACTCTCCCCAGGTCCCAATCCTTCCAGCTGCCATTCTCGTTCCAGACTGAAATATCATAGAGGGTGCATTTGTGTTCATTAAGCATCCATATTTTTAAATCACAAATTTCTGCTTCACATGAATTGAGGTCCACCCCTAGAATTGGATCTTGCCAGATTCTAATCATTTTTCCATTTCCCGAGATGCAGGAAAGATGTTCTTTAAAAAATGGAGTAGCGACCCTTATTAATTTCTAGATTTGGGATCCTATTTGGGGGGTTTGAGATTTATCCATGCTTCTTTTTCTTTTACCCATCCTGCACTTTTTGATGAGAGCCATTTTCCACCAATCCTTTTCTCCTGTGACTATCCTCTAGAGAATTTTAGCGCCCATTGCTATATTGGTGACTTCGGGGTCTCTGATTCCAAGTCCCCCACTTTTTTGGGCAAGGTGACCATATCCTAGTTCACCAGGTGGAATTTTTTGTGATTGGAGTTTCCTCCTTGCCACAAAAATTTGCAGATAAGCTGCGCCAAGTCTTTTATAGTTCCCTTTGGAGATAGAAGGTTAGAAAATTGAAAAATGGGGAGGGCCGAGAGGACTGATTTGATTAGAACCACCCTTCCTGCTAGATTGAGCCATCTTGACCCCCAAGATTCTATATTTTCTTTAACCTTTTGGAGAGACATATTCCAGAATTCACCAAGGAGCGCTTTAATGCACAGAGGGAGACCTAAATATTTGAAGGATTTCCAATCTTGGGTGATGAAGAATCCCATTATTTGATAAATTCCTGCTCTGATGACTGCAGCTACATTCCAAACGTAAATTTGAAATTTTTCTTTGTTCAGGAGCCCTCCCAAAACTAGAAGGAAGGTGTCCAAAACTTGCAAAATTCTTCTGGCCAGAATTTTTGAAGCCCCGCTCAAGAGGATTGTGTCATCTGCAAATTGGGAGTGATTTAATCTTTTGATCCCTTAGGAAATTTTGATACCTGGGATAGTGTCGTTTATGTTTTCCCATTCAAGATTGCGATTTAGGGATTCAACCATAATCACAAAAAGAAGGGGGGAGAGAGGGAAACCTTGTCTTAAACCTCTGGATGCTTTGAAGAAGGGGCCAAGTCTTTCATTTAGGAGGGGTGCTATCCAAGGGGAGGCAATACAAGAATTCATCTAGGCAATGAATTTTTGACTGAAGCCAAATTTCTCCATGAATTTAAAGAGGAATTTATGCTCTACCTTGTCAAAATCGTTTGCCATATAGTGTTTTATTTCCATACTTGATTCTCCTTGAAAGTTGTTGGCGTGAATTGCCTCTTGAAACAGGATGAAGTTGTCCCAAATCTGAAGGCCTGCCACAAATCCTCCTTGA
Source organism: Picea glauca (assembly GCA_000966675.3). Taxonomy (NCBI): domain Eukaryota; kingdom Viridiplantae; phylum Streptophyta; class Pinopsida; order Pinales; family Pinaceae; genus Picea; species Picea glauca. Next base: position 90,852 of record JZKD02S1674831.1, read on the forward strand.
CTTGGAAGGATTAGGGATCTAAGTAGAGGATTTAACCTGTTGGCGATTATTTTGGAGAATATTTTGTAGGAAATATTGCAAATAGATATGGGTCTGAAATGATCCAGAGAAGAGGATCCAAATTATTTTGGAATGAGAGATAAGAAGGAGGAGTTGCTAGCCCCTCCCAACTTTTTTTCCTTATGCACAAATCTTATCATCCTTATGATGTATTTTTTAATTATGTGCCAACATTTTTTGTAGAAATGGAGAGTGAAGTCATCTAGACCCAGGGCTTTGTCTTCATGAAATTTATTCAAAGATTTTAGAATTTTTGCTTCTTCAATTGGTCTGTCCAGATGCGTATTATCTTCCTATGTAATCTTACTGGGGATGTGTATGAGAAAATCATCTACTATTTGATCTTCATCCCTACCAGACGTGGTATACAGATTTTGGAAGTGCATTGAAGCTTTTTGTTTGATTTGGTTGAAGTCTTTAAGGGTTTCCCCTTCTGGGGTTTTGATTTCTGAGATTTGGTTTGCTCAATTTATGACTTTTTCCTATATGTGAAAGAAGGAGGTGTTCTGGTCCCCTACTTTCAACCATAGGCTCCTGGACTTTAAGCGCTAGATGATTTCCTTTTCTACGAGTGCTTGCATATATTCCTTGTGTATTTTTCGTTCTCTTATGATGTGATTTTGCTGGATGTCAGTTGTTTCCATTTCCTTCTGTAGATTTTCGAGTTGTAGCTTTTTGTCCCCGGCGTTGCTTTGCAATGATTTTTTTGCCCAGACCTTTAGGAAACATTTTACCAATTTTAGCTTATGTTCCCATATGTAACTGGGTGAACCAGATATCCACTGATTCCATGTTTGAGCAATGGAATGGATGAGCTCTGGGTGATCCAACCAAAGGGGGTTAAATTTGAAGGGGATGGTGCCCTAGTTTTTTTGGGCTTCAAAGACCATTCTGATAGGTCAGTGGTCTGATCCTACCCAGGGGAGGTTCGAGGAGAATGGTTTGTCTAGAAGTGCCAAAAGAGAGCCGCTGATCAGGAAGCGATCCAACCTTGCCACTATGTGCCCTGGGCCAGCTCTTCTATTATTCCAAGTGAACATTCCCTTGTATGAAGGGTCGTCAAAGAGATCCAGATCTGAGATAAGATCATCCCACCTTTCTTGAAAATGATCTCTCATGATTGATCCGCCTTGTTTTCTTTTTTCCCTCTGGTTGTATTGAAGTCTCCAACAATAAAAAGGTTTTTGGGGGGATTGTCAGTGGCCAGGTCCAGAAGGAATTACCAACATTCATTTTTTTCTATATAGTTATTGGGCATATACACATTTATTATGGAGTATTGTGTACCTGAGTCTTTCCTAAGGAGAGTTACCATTAGCTAGAACTGCGTCTGCACTTGATCTCTTAGGTTGAATTCCTCAACATTCCAGAAAGTTCCTATTCCTCCCGATGCCCCTCTAGAACTGACTGCTCTTCCTTCACTTTTTTTCCAAAATTTTTGAAGATCTTTGAGGGTTTCCTGCTCCCTCATTTTCGTCTACTGGAGCATGAGGATTGAGGGATTTTCTATTTGTACCAATTTTCTAACTTATTCTTTTTTGACCCCAATTCCTAATCCTCTACAATTCCAGGAGACGACTTTCATCATTTATCAGTGCATTTTGGTGCCCCCCCTTTTGAGGGCTGTGAAGCTGCTCCCTTATGATGGGTTGCCTTGTTTTTCCCAGATTTTCCATCTTTCTTTAGTGTCTCCTCTATTGTTTTTTGGATGCCCAGTTCTTTTTCTCTATCTTCAACTGATTCTCTTCTATTCCTTTGGGATTTTATTCCAGGTTTCTTTGTGTTGGACGATTGAGTTAGTTCCAGGTTAGAATCACTGTCTAAGGTGTCCTGTCTTTCCTCTTCTGACATTTCTGGAATCTTAGGGGTTTGGCTGGGGATTGATTTTACTATTGAATCCCCACTCAAGTCCAAGACTTATTTTTCTTTTTCTTTACCTTTACTGTTCCCTTCTGCTATCTCTTCTTGTCCCTTTCTATTATTCTCTTCCCGGGATTCCTTGATTTCCTCTGTATTTCCTTCTAAGTTGAGACCAACTTATTTGTTATGAATTGATTCTCCTTTGTGTGGAGATCCTAAACATGCTTCTTTTGGATCTGGGGTTTTCCTATTGGCTCTAATTCAGTGTTGGTCCTAAGGTCTGCACCTGACTGCTAAAGGGAAAAGCTAGGCCACCTATCAGTTTTAGAATGATTGTTTCTTTTAATTTTTTTTGGTTGGTCATAGGGTTATTCTATCAAGAAAAAAGAAAGGTTGGGTTGGTAGGATGATACGAATGAGGGTCCTCCTTGGATGGTGGCACACTAATGGCAAATCAATGAAATAATAGAAAACAAAGGGAAACAACAAACTACTCAATGAATAATCTGTTGCAAGAAGTTCAATACTTAAAATATCATTTCAAGACATTAAACATGTATCAAGAACACAATTACTCCCATAAGTTTCAATAAAAAAAATATTCACCAAATAATTAGTTGTTTGATAGGTTGCATATCGGTAAAAATGGGTTATACAATATCTGAAAGGAAATGAAATGTACGTTTCAAAAATCAAAAAACTGTATTCAAGATAAGAATAAAAACACATGAAGATTTGAACGAAACACTATCATCAAGAGTATGTTCACCAGGTAGAGAACTTTAATCCATGCATAGAACGGGTCCAACCAGTCTAATGTATTACTATCCTTTCCCAAAAAATATGACCCTTACAATATCCAAAAGCTAACTATTTAAAAGAGTTACAAAAGTTCTTGTCCTTAGGGGACTGAGACCTAATTTTAGGTAACTGTTCGTAATTTTTTTTATTAACTTGACTATGACATTGGACTTAATAAACAAGAGTGATTCTTATCACACACATAAGACCATTCTTGTCCTTAATTGAAAAACTACTACCGTCTCTGAGACAGAACTGATGCATGCGCCGAAGGAACTGAGAAGGCAGAAAAAGACTCAGAGTGGAAAAACAGAGTTCTGCATTGAACAATGGCATGCCTGCGAGTTGGAGGCCACCAAAGACAATTGGTTGTATTGGAAGATATCTTCTTGAGGAAGAAGGTAGTATTTTGAAGTATTCTGGAACTGGTTGCATTGAACTGAGACGATCTCCATGTTCTATGTTTGTGACATAGATTTTGGCAGCGAAGCGCACTTGGCTTCCACCTCATCAACTGCCATATGCACCTGTGAATAGCCTCGCTGGAATGGTTGACGACCCAACGATCATGAGGGGATATGTGGAGGTGAGCATCCAATGGGAAGGTGGGATGAATGGATGCAATGGTAGATGGCATGTGAGGATAGATGGAAAAAGGTGAGAGGAGGTGTGAATATGATGGAGGTATCAAGAGTATGGAGTTGGCGATGGGTAGTGAGGGATACAAGTGTCGAGTTGGGAGAGGGGCGGGGGTAGTGAGTGGAATGAGTGGAGGTGATGTGGTGACCCGATGTCATTTAGGCATGTGATTGCAGAAGTTGTTGAGGGTGGTTTGGGTCCATACCACTTTTGGGCCTGCAATCCCCCGCATGCTGCCACGTACCCTTCCAAAAATACCATGGTTCCAATTGCAGGATCGCTCTAGAAAATTAACGTCCATGCAATTTACGTCCCCACAATGAAGTGTGGTTGTCGATATGATTATGATCTGTGATCTGGGTGATATTTACTTGTTGCAAGGATTGATGGTTCTTGTTGACTTGAGATTAATGGTCTAGATTCACTTCAGACTTTTGGGCTTCGAGTGTTTTGAATGTGAAACATGAAAAATCTCCTAGAGGAAAACCTCCGAAGTGAATGATCTATCGCCACGTGTCGTGACTAATGAACGATCCATATTTTATTTGGAAATCTGGGTTTTGGGAGTTTCAAATGTTGGGCATGAAAATATCCCAGAGGAAAATCTCTGAAGAGAATGATCTTCTACCACATGTCCCCACTGATGGATGGTCCAGATTCAATTTGGGTTTTCGACACTTTGGGCTTCGGGAGTTTTAAATGTGAAGCATGAAAATATCTCGGATCAAAATTTCCGAAGTGAGTGATCTGTCACCACGTGTGATGACCGATGAGTGCCACATGCTTCGACACTTTGGGTCTTCGGGTCTTTGGCTAGTTTGACTCTACGACTCTTCAGGACTTCGACTCTTCGACTCTTCGGCTAGTTCAACTCTTTGACTCTTCGGCTCTTCGGGACTTCGACTCTTCGGCTAGTTTGGCTCTTTGACTCTTCGAGACTTCGACTCTTTGGCTCTTCGACTAGTTTGACTCTTCGGCTCTTCGGGACTTCGGCTCTTCGGGACTTCGACTCTTCGGGACTTTGGGTAATTCTTGATGTTAAACCCCGCGCGATTCTAGAACCCTAAATGGATGAGAGCCATTGATCTGATTGGCCTGTTGAATCTTTATCATTTAAAATTACCTTGTTCATTTCAACAATCCAGGCCCTAAAAATACTTCCGTGGATTGCTGCGTCTATCCACAGGCGTTTCCTGTGCATATAAAAAGGTTTTGTTGACCTGCTGTGAGCTCAATCAATGAAAAACATGATGAAAAACATTCTGAACTAAATACGACATGTAATTATCCTTCAATAATCAATAGAAACATAAATCCACAAAGACTCGAACAATAAATAAATGAATAAGAACCAAACCGCTAAAAAATGGTAAACTGACTTAACCCACCATAAGAGGAAAAATGATGAAGGCATAAGGAAAAGAGAGAGGAGAGGTAGGGATGCAGACCTAGGTTACAACATTGGCTCCAATTAGGGATAGCTCGTCCCTGTGAGGTGCTAAGAACTGTAGATCGATTCCTTGAGATTTCATAACTTCTCTTACCTTACATTTATTACCTTTGTTTTCATCTGCCATCCCGATGTATCTTCTATTGTGCCTCAATGATGCATTTTATTGAACTTAAAAACTGAAACTACACCCTAGTGCCTTGTTGGGCTATGGTGTCTTTATTCACACATGACTAACTAAAAAAAGAAACAATAAAGGAAAGCATCTATGGTACAAGAGGTACCTTCCTTCATCCTTAAACAAAATAGTGTTTCAGGAAGCGCCCATTTACTGGCCGCCAAAGATCTCTGTATCGTCTAGATTGTGCAGGATAAATGTGTTGCTGTTCAGAACTTCAACCACCTTAAAAGGGCCAAACCAAAGGTTGTCAAATTTACCATGCTGAGTGGGAAAAACAACATCTATGCCATAAACAAGCTGAAAGGGTGAGGTTCCAAGAGAATTCTTGGTGCTGATTGTGTCATCCCATAAAACATACTTGAGTTTAGAGTCCCAGGATTTCTTGTTTTTAGTCAACAACTTCTTAATAATCCTGATGAGAGTCTTGTTTGATGATTCTGCCAGGCCATTTCCATGGGGGTAATAGGGTGTGGAATGTGTCAAGGAAATTTTATGACTTCCACATACGTCAATCATGGATTTGGACTTGAACGCTTGGGCATTGTCTGTTACAAGATTACTGGGGAAACCAAATATGGCAAAAATATTGGTTTCCAGGAAGTTCATGATCACCTTGTCAGTGGCATTCCTGGTGGGCACAACCTCAATCCATTTGGTGAAGTATTCAATGGCAGTGAGGATCCACTTGTGTTATCCACTAGAGGGTGGATTTATTTATCCTATGAAGTCTAACCCCTATTGTTGGAATGGACCACCAACAGTGATAGGTTTTAGGGGCAGTGATAGTAGCTTCTGCTTTCATGCAAACATTTGGCACTCATTGCAGGTCCTGTCAATAGAAAAAACATCAGAGAAAAGGGTGGGCCAATAGTATCCTGCCCTCAGGATCTTGAGAGCTATGGCCTTCCAATGCTAGTGTCCTCCACATACTCCTCAGTGCATCTCTGCTGTGACTTGTTTGACCTCATTTTCATCAAGGAATTTTAACATGATGCCAACATGATCTATCCAATACAGGTTCTAGTTTGAGATGCAGAATTTGATGGCTTTCAATTTGAGAGACCTTGCCTTTGTCTTCTTCACATTTGGTGAACATTCAAAATGCTGTAGAAAATAAATGATGTTTTTATACCAAGGTGAAGAGGAGTAGTTTTCAAATACCTGTAAGTTGTCTTGTCCAACTTGTGTGATGGGTGTGTCTAATTGGGTGAAGATTTGATGCAATTCCAGAACCTTACAATTTGATTCTGATATAAATTTGGCCAATCCTTTCCCCTTGATTAGCTTGGTGGGATTTATGTGCAGGTCATACTCCAACAGTTTGACAATCCATTTTTCTCTTTTCTCCTCATTGTCTGGCTGGACCATAATCTCTTTGACACTGCTGCTGGGAATAAAGGATGTTATTCTATACTGTAGCACATAAACCTTGAAGGCCTTAAGTGATTTGACCAGTGCATAAGCATTCTTCTCTAATATATCATACTTCGGCTCAACATCTCGGAGGGCTTTGCTGAAAAAAGGCTATTGGTTTCTCATGTCCTTCTTCATTTTTTTGCAGTAGTACAACAATAATGGTTTCCTCTTAAGTAAAGGAGAAGATGAATAATATTTGGTATAGTCAGGACTGGCCAATATAGGAGCCTCAACTAAAGCTTGCTTGATTGTTTGAAAATATGATTTTTCCTCCAAGGAACACTTTATCACAACATCTTTCTTCAACATGTTAGTAATAGGCTTTAGAATTTCAACAAAATTTGGCACAAAACATCTGAAAAAGTTTATCTTACCAATGAAAGACTGAACAACCTTTTTGTTTTTGGGGATCTCAATATCTTGAATGGCACAGACCCTCTGAGGATCAATTTTTATACCCCCTGTTGATATGATGTGGCCCAAGAGCATTCCTTCTGGCATGGAAAAGTGAGACTTTCTAGTATTTAGAGAGATTCCATATCTCCTGCATTTATTGAAAACCTGCCCCAGGTGCTGCAAATGTTCATCATTCGACTTGAAGAAAATGGTTATGTCATCCAAGTATATAACCAAAAATTTATCTTTCCCCCCCACAAAAGCTATGTCCATGACACTCTGAAAAGTTGATCCAGGTGGATATTGGTGGCCACCCACCTATTCCACTTGGACCCCCACCATTGCTTCTTTCAGTTTTTCAGTCTCTGCATAGTTTACTATTTTTAGCAGTTTTTCGGGTCCTGAACTTCCGGAGCCGTTTTGAGGCCTTAAACGACGTTTCTTGGGAACACAGGGAGCAACATGGATCATAGATCATCTTTCTCACCCAAAAGTTGTATTCTTCAGATAGATCTTTCTAACGAGGTATATAACGCGTCAAACAGAGATCGTATGCCAAAGTTACGTCCCCGAGAAGTTGATGTACCAGCTTACCCAAACGGGGCCCATAGTCTTGGCGTTTCATCTCCTAGGGTTAGGTATTTGGATGTTTAGGGTTTTCCATTGTTTCTCAATAATAATAGGCCTTCGAGCCTCATTGTAAGACAGTTCAGAGGCTAGTAGCCGCCACATCTCTTCTCAGAGATAAGCTACTAGCGCCCTAGATAGTTTATTTCCATTCTGTCTGTAAGCATATTTCAGTCATTTGTTATTAATGAAATGAAGTCTTATTTCCGCTGCATATCTGTGTTTATGTGTATTTCTATATTTCATTGTGTTC
>JZKD02S1674831.1:115495-129991 GCA_000966675.3 Picea glauca
ATGGGGATTAACCTAATAATAAAAATGATAATAATGACATGATTAATCCACAATGGGGATTTAATCCAATAACAAAATAATAAGAATGCTCTTCGCAGTTACATTATTTCAACACCACGTACCCTTCCAACAATACCATGGTTCCAATTGCGAGACCACTCTAGAAAATTAACTTCTGGGTAGTTTACATCCCCACAATGAAATGTGGCCATCGATATGATTACGATCTATAATCCGAGTGATATTTACTTGCTGCAAGGATCAACGGTTCTTGTTGACTTGAGATCAATGGTCCAAATTCACTTCGGACTTTTAGGATTCAGGTGTTTTGAATATAAACATGAAAAATATCCCAAAGGAAAACCTCCGAAGTGAATGATCTGTCGCCATGTGTCGTGACCAATGAATGATCCAGATTTTCTTCAGAAATCTGGATTTCAGGAGTTTCAAATGTTGGGCATGAAAATCTCCTGGAGGGAAATCTACGAAGTTAATGATCTGTTGCCATGTGTCCCCACTGATGAATGGTCTAGATTCACTTTGAGTTTTCAGCACTTCAGGCTTGGGAGTTTCAAATGTGAAGCATGAAAATCTTCTGGAGGAAAATCTATGAAGTGAGTGATCTTTCGCCATGTCTGATGACCAATGAGTGCCACGTGCTTCGACACTTCTTCTCTTAGGGTCTTCGGCTAGTTCATCTCTTCGGATCTTCGAGACTTCAGCTCTTTGGCTATTTCGACTCTTCGGCTCTTTGACTCTTTGGGACTTTGGCTCTTCATCTCTTTGGTTAGTTTGGCTCTTCAATTCTTCGGGACTTCGACTCTTCAGATCTTTAGCTAGTTCAAATATTCGGGACTTCAGCTCTTCGTCTAGTTCATCTCTTAGGGACTTCAGGTTATTCTTGATGTTAAACCCCGCATGATTATGGAACCCTGAATGGACAAGAGCCTTTGATATGATTGGCCTATTGGATCTTTACCATTGAAAATTACCCTGTTCGTTTTGACAATCCGGGCCCAAAAATGACCGCCCTGGATTGCTGCGTTCGTCCACGGGCATTTCCTGTGCATATAAAAAGGCTTGGTCAACCTGCTGTGAGCTCAATCAATGGAAAAAATGATGACAAGCATTCCAAACTAAATACGACATGTAATTATCCTTCAAGAATCAATAGAAACATAAATGTGCAAAGACTCAAACAGGAAAGAAATGAATAAGAACCAAACCGCTCAAAAATGGTAAACTGACTTAACCCACCAGAAGAGGGAAAATGATGAAGGCATAGAGAAAAGAGAGAGGAGAGGCAGGGGTGCATGACTAGGTTACAACAGTTGGGATGGACTGAGTTTTTCCATTTTCTTTTTTCCGCTTTGGTTGCTTCCATTGATCTTGTTTTGGATCTTGATCCTGCGTTTCTTTGGCCCGGGGGAAGGATTTGGAAAAATGTCCATTTTCGTGACAAGATTTACGTTTGAAGGGGATTTTTTCATAGTCAACTTGTTGGATGTAAGACCAACTATCTAGATTCAGTTGTATTTCTTATGGGAGTCCTTTTTCCATATCTAATTGCACGTAGAGCCTGGCGCATGCCTGTAAACCCTCTCATGGTTCAACACAATCGATACAATTTCCTAGAGTGTTTCCTATGTTTATTATGGTTTCGTCATTCCAACAATGGAGGGGAAGGAAAGGCAGTCTTACCCAGACAGGGACTGCCGAGGGAATGCCATTTTCTGGGCTAAAATAAGGAGTCAACTTATTTGAATACATTCCTCTTGCACCCATGAAGTAAGGTCCGCTTCGGAATATCAGGTCTCTATCTTCATTTTTTTCAAACAGGAAGGCAAAGAATCCCTTACCACAAAAGGTTGTCGACATCTGTCCTTGGATCAACTTGCGCCAGTTCGCTTCCAGCTAGAGGTGCATGGATTTTGGGGATGGACAGAGTCCGGTAAATTGCTTGATCAATCCTCTATTCGCTAGTCTAAGAGCAAGGGGCTATGCCGAGGGAGAGAAAACAGTCACCTTGGGAATTTCAACAACTTTTTTGATAAATCTCGAGGGGGGTGGCTTGGAGGTTTTTGTGTAGGATGAGATTAAGGCCTGGAAGGCTTGCAGGTTTGAGGATGAGGATCTCAAGGGTGGATCCCTTCCCTCAGAGGGAGCCATTAAGGCTCTGCCAACCACGATCGCTAAACCCTAAACACAGAGCCCCAATGTTTCTCCAACCCATGAGTCTTCACAAAATTTTTGAGGGAGCACATAATGTTGACAATGATTGTTCCAAGTATTTGTTTACATTAATTTTTTGAATGTAACATTTTCATTTGTTTCATTTTTCTCATAATATATTTTGTTTATTTATTTACTTATATATACATATCATGGTTATAGTTATAGATATCATGGTTATAGTAATTATGTGTAATTTCAAACAATTAGGTAAGTACCAAGTTAAAGATATGAATGTATATATCGAGCCTCTTATCGACGAGCTCCTAAAGTTATGGGATGACATCACTATGTATGACATCTGTAAACCAATCGAGGAGAAGAAATTTAAATTTCATGGAATACTTTTATGGACAATTCATGATGCCCCAGGAATAACACATTTTTGTGGTATGTAGCATTCTATTTCTCTTTAATACTATATAATTTTTTAAAGATATCATGCTACATGTTTAATTTTTAAATAATCTCATCGTATAATTGACATTAATCCATCTATCGCAGGTCTTCATACAATGGGTAAATTTGCATGTCCAGTTTGTGGTCCTAAGATGAAGTATCATCATTCAAAAAGTTTAGGAAAGGTGGCGTTTGATGAGTATAGGCACCTCCTCCCTAAGAACCATAGGTATCGTACTACTAAAAAACATCTTTTAAATGGGAAAGAAGAGACTGGTTTAAAACCACGAAGAATGACACCTCACCTATGGAGGTTGGAATATAATAGAAATCGTCAAGGTATGAAATTTATTTATGTATCATATATGTAATGTTTTGAATGGTTATTTTAATCATTGAATTTATTTTACCGTATTTGATAATTATTTTTGTGATTTCTTTTATGCTTCATGAAGGCCTCCATCATGGATGTATTAATAATGGGTTTCCACGAGGAATGAAATGTTATCCCACTCAATTCATGAGGTTTCCCTACTATGAGGAGCTAAAAATACCTCATTTTTTTGATACAATGCATATTGGGAAGAATGTGACAGAAACATTATGGAAAATCATAGATGGTAGGAGGGATAAAGAAAAAGTTGTCAAAATTTGTACTCACATTCAGGAAGCCAATCATGCAATGCGAAGTGTGATCCGATCAAATAGATATGGAATAGACCGAAATAACCTTCCATGGTTATTAACAGAGCAACAAAGCAATGATGTAAAATAGGTCATTCAAAGAATCAAATTTCCCATGGGTTTTGCTTCAAACATAAATAGTATCTTAACGAAGAAAGGTGAATTTGGTGGGGTAAAAACACATGATTGGCATACCTTCATTAAGGTAATAATTTTGGTATACATATTTATATATATTGGCCTTATACATCTTTTAAGTTTTTTATTTTTTTTTGTCTACTTTGGTCGAAACAAATAACGATTCGTTTTTTTTGTTACAGTATGTTCTACCGCTATCTCTCAAGGTAAGTAGTTGTGATTTATATGAAAAATGTTCTTTCAATTTGTTGTTGTACTTAATGACATGTGTTTTACTTGTAATGTAATATATTGTATTATGTTATGTTGAAACATGTTATTTTCTTGTGTCTTGATCTCATGTGGACGGTTGTCATTGAAAGAAATCCATGAAGATTATATAAAGTATTGGAAGAGAGAAATTCCTCGGCTAATGTGTGAAATGAAAAAGTATATACCTCCAACATTTTTCAGTGCACAAGAACACTACCTAATACACCAAGGTGAGAAGATTGAAATTTGTGGACCTATACACACAAGGTCAATGTGGATGGTGGAGAGGCACTTGAAATCATTGAAGGATTTGGTTCAACAAAGAGCACGTCCCAAGGGTTCTATGGTGGAGGGATATATGGTATATCGATCCATGGTGTATATTATTCAGTATCTTCCTAAATCAGCAGTGCCAACTATGCATGCAGTGGATCACATTTGGGATGTGAACTCCATAAAAAAAATTGAAGATCAGGAGCACATGTTGGGGAAAGGTAGAATGAAAAAAATGAGAGGTAATATATTAATAATTGTGGAGATCTACATTAATACATATAAATTTTCATTTTTTGTGTATATGATCATACTAATTAATATATTAATATATGTTATTTCATAAATTGTTAATATTTACCATGGACATTATAACTAATATTTAATATTGGTGAATTATGATTTTTTGATTCAGTTGCTCAAGATTGGGATGCACTGCATTTATACATTGCAAACAATCTTGACTAGATGAATATATGTATTGAAAGATGTAAACAACATCATGGAAGTAGGTTATCATGGCAACGATTGTCTGAATTGGTTAGAGAATCTCGTCGTAACAAAGATGCCAACGTTACACAAAAGGAAATTGATTTAGCATATGGTTTGAAAGATTGACAGGCAAGCAAATTTACCCATGTTATTCAATTATTTTATATTATATTAATGTGATTACATATGTACTTATATCTTTTTCAGATACATTCCAAGTTATATAAATATGTTAATTTATTAATTGACAATGTATCTTTTACAGATATGGCATATTGCAGTTGAAACACCATAAGGCTATGTGGTGCAACCATCGTAAATTTCGCATCAAACAGTTGGATGAAACCAGGAAAACTTCTGATAGTGGGATAACTGTAGTATTCCAAGTCACTAATGTTTCCTCTAGGAGTGAAAGACATCCCCGAGAATCTGAAAATATATACTATGGGTATTTGAATGATATACTTGAGTGTGACTTTAATTCCTTCAATTTAGTTCTGTTCGACGTCAAATGGTATAGGTTACGAATGCATGAATGCAATGAGGAACAAACTATTGTTCAACACGCCAATGGATTTCTGATGATTAAAACAAAAATGTTTGAAAGAGGACATGATCACTATGTTTTTCCAAGCCAATGTGAATATGTATTTTACTCAAATTTTCCAGGTGAGAGGGATTGGTCATTTGTTCTTAGATATGATCCAAGAGGAAGGCCAATTAAGTATACTCATGTACAAGAAGAAGATGATATTGAAGAAGAAGATGATTTCCCAGATCAGACAGAGTCAAAAGATCATGTAGGGTCGACAGACGAAGAAGACAAAGAGGATCATGATCTAGGCATAGGAGACAATGTAGTTCTTGATGATGATGCAGATGGAAATATGCTTGAAAATGACATTGATGATGATGATGATATCGTTAATCCTTTCAACACCATTTCTGAATCAAATGATGATACATATTCCGAATTTGTTGAAGAAGAAGATATAAAATAAGGATGATTATACAAATGTTGAGTTGGATAAGGTATATGACTATATATTTTAATTTGTATGAATTATTCTCTTAAAATAATTTACTTATGTCATGGGTTAATTACATGTTTTTAAGTTTTATGCGACGTTTTTATATCCTCTGTTACATGTTTTTTAATTATTATGTGAAACCTGAAAAATAGTCGCCAATATACTAAAGTACGTGGTAAACTAACAATATCATTTACAAACACATAATTTCATTCACCTTCAGTAATTTTTGTTTTTGTAGTTTCTATGCAAGAATCTTACTAGGTTGCTTTCGATTATTTTCTATTTTATAGATTGGGTATTGGGGAATTGAGAGTGATGTGAGGGGGAGGGGAGGGACCATATGAGCTTCCACCTTCACATGGTTGGCCTTGTTCAATAGAGGATAAATTATTATTTAAACCAAGATAATATCATTCATTTTTATACCATCATGATCGTAGATGTCATCATTGTTGTCATAGTATTGCATCAACGAAGTTTCGATGAATGTGTTTGTAATTTCTATAGAATCTTTGTTGAAACTATTTGAAAACATGGGACTTTGGCCCACGAGTTATTTGTCAAGAAGAAAATGAATTTCCAAATTACTCAAATATGACTCACACACACACTTTATATATCTGATCTCGACCTCGTTTCATTTGAACCATATTGTTTTGATAAAAATCCCCTCTTTTTCATTCATTGTTTAATCAACAACATAAAAATATGCCCTTGCAATACTAGATGCAGGAATGTGTGTACTATCGAACGAATTTTAAAAGGAACAACGAAAATACATTGTACTAGGACTAGAAATGGGAAATAATGTGAATGGGGCCAATATTGAAATTTTTTCAAACTGTTTCTGTATGCACTAAAATTTGACATGGATAGACTATTCACATGACTTAACAATATGGGAGGGTTTCTAGACTCAAATTTGACTCACACACCCACTTGTTTCCATCATCAATTCATCATGTAAACCATAAACCCTAATTTTCTTTCAAAGTACACAAATTGGTTGACACAAGTTTTAAGTTTGCATCAAACTTTCTTCATTTTTCTTTAAGGTTCTACAATAATGTATATACAATGTACGTGTGTCATAGTTTTGATGAAAAATCCCTCTTTTTCGTTCATTGTTTAATCAACATCATAAAAATATTCCCTTGTAGTACTAGATGCGGGACCATGTGTACTGCCGAATGAATTTTAAAAGGAACAACGAAAAGACACTGTACTAGGACTATACATGGGAAACAATGACCTATGAATGGGGTCAACGTTGAAATTTTTTCAAATTGTTTCTGTATGCACTGAAATTTGACATGGATATACTATTCGCATGCCTTAACGATATGATATGGTTTCTGGACTCAAATTTGACTCACACACCCACTTGTTTCCATCATCAATTCATCATGTAAACCATAAACCCTATTTTTCTTTCAAAGTACACAAATTGATTGAAACAAGAGAATCTCATTCATTTTTATACCATCATGATCGTAGATAGACTATTCACATGCCTTAATGATATGGGAGGGTTTTTGGACTCAAATTTGACTCACACACCCACTTGTTTCCATCATTAATTTGACTCCCAAAGACAAATGTTATGGTCAAATTTTCCCAAACTATGCCCTAATTTTCCCAAACTATGAATGGGTTAGGACTAGAGTCAAGCTCAACATGAGGGTCTTCTTTCCCCGCTATTTCTTCCAACCCCATTCCCTTGGATTTGGTTTCTCTAGAATATAGTAGCTAGGGACAATGGGGAATCTCGTTAATGATCCATTCATGCGTGTCACTAATTAGATGATGAAGCATCTAGCTGCCTTAAGATAGTCATAGTTACTCCCGTCGTTTATCCGCGCTTGGTTGAATTTCTTCACTTTGACATGCAAAGAATTGGGAATAAATAACATTGCATCTTTAGAAGGTTTATGGGTTATGGGTCAATGATTTAGAAGGTTAGGGGGTGTAGATTCAAGGTCTAGGTTAGGCGATTATTAACACATTAACCCCTATCATATAATAAATATTATAATAATTGTTAAATATATATAATTATAACATATATTAATTATATATAATAATCCAAACCAAAAACAAAAAAATTACATTTCAAACCTGCGCGTGCGTGAGGAGAGAAAACCACGAGGAGACCACACAAGGAGATAAGATGAGGAGAGTCGAGGAGAGAAGAAGAAGAGAGCCAAGGATATCCAAGGAGAGATGAGGAGAGCACACCACGAGTATCTTCCCAAACCCTGAGATCTGAACGAGGGAACGTCGGAGAAGGAGATCTAGGGCACGACACCAGAGGAGACATAAGTCATAGATGGTGGAGGAGACCGAGCTAGAGGTAAAAATGTGAGCACACTTGATAATGGTGATTGGATGCTACCATCATTCAATTTTCATTATTGTCCAAATTAATTTGGAAAACCTTCACATTGTAAATAAATCCAATGAATCGAGTTGATGATGTTTGCTCACCTGTGTTTGGGAGGGTGGTTGTTAGCATGCATAATGTCTAGGCACAATGAGAATTATTCCATCATGTTAATGCATTTAGGAAGGATATACTTCACCAAGACTCTCAACCCCCTTAAGCATTCCATTTTGATCAATCTGAAGAAGGTCATCATGCCTTCCTTCTTGTTGTTCCTGATATTGATTCTAGGCTCGAAGAATAATGTCAGGCATCAAATATTAAATGAAATGTTTTTTTTTAATGATTTCTTCTACCTTCAATTTTATAAGATGCAACTTCAAATGAAATTTATGATAAGAAAATGTAGAGGCAATATCTCTTTCTTTGGGTCGTAATTTTAATTTTGATGCGTGGTTGAAATGATTCACAAAAATGTTAAAATAAAGTAAGGTATCAATTACAGATAAATATTACCTCATTCGCAGTAGAATAAAAGTAGAATATATGTATTTGACAGATGATTAAAAATGCATAAACTCACACATATTATAGATCTTGTTTTACTCACAGAAAGAACAGAGGAAAAACTATAACTGAATGAACTTCCGATGTATTGAGATCACAGTAGATATATTACTAAAATGTAATCTTTCAATCTTCAAGAGCCACATGAAGAAGCTATCATGAGAAGGAAATGGAAATACAAGGAAAGCACATAACTCAAAGAAATGAGACTTATAATCTCTATCTTCTCTTTGTATTGATATTCAATAAGTTCTCTTTTTTACATTCGACAAGAAGAATCCTGGAATAGATCTATGATCTGTTTATTTATACAAAAATGTCTTAACTAAAAGTAGTTGGACATTCCACATTTTTCGCTCTAACTATAGAATACAATCAAAATTGAACAAGAAAATTCAGATTTTGTTGAGATATGCTTGATCTGGTGTCACTTCATTAGTTCCTTTATTTGCTCATGGATGTGCTTGATTTTCTCTGTTCATTGAAATGAGCACACATTTCCATTAATGCTACAACAAATCTGAACTGTTCAAAATTCTCATCCAATTCGAATGAAAATACCTTTTTATGCACTAATGGCAACTTTTCCCGAATCTTGATGATCACCTTAGCTGTAGCTTGGTGTTGCAAATTTGGTTTTACCAACATATCATTTATCTTTTGCAAATCAAACTGATTTATCTCTTGGATGGTATTTTGTATACTTTCCTTATTCTTATTTTAATTTTCTTTATTCTTTTTAATCTCAATCTGACTTAGTGTATCAAGGATAACACTACTATTGAAATCAACCAATTCCAACTCTACAACAGAAAGGGTTTTGAGACAAGCTTCTTTTGCTTCTCTAGCCATCTTCTTACTTTCTTCAAGGTTTGTCTCCCAAGATTTTAAATCCATTTCCCCTTTTACCTGCTCATACTATGAAAAAGGGGCAAGCCCACGAATATTGATTTTCTGTCTCCATACCATAAATTTCTAGAACTTTGATCTGGCTACACAGGCTTCCTTTTCTTTCTCATGAATATTCTCCAGGGAATTATTCATCATTTGATAATATTTCTGAATGATATCCATACTTTGATATAAATCCCACTAGAAAATTTCCAGCTTTTCATTAATCTCAGATGATTTCCTTTTAAATGAAACATTATATATTCTTGTGTTCTCTAGTAAATCTATTCGGGTATGCAATTGTCCTATTGCACTGTCTCATTGAGAAAACATAGAGTTGCTCACATGTAAATTCTGGACACTCATTTCCATTTCGTCCTGCAACTGCGTCATCTGTTGTGGATAACCCAGTCTAGTTTTCTTCATGTCGAAATTCATTTTTCTTTTGGTAGTCTATTCTATGTGTTGCATATAATTTTGCAAATGTTTAACCATGAGACAATTATGTTGCAGTTTTTTTGTAAGAATATACACTGACCATTGGTTGGTCATGGAAAAGGCTCTTAATGAATCTACAACCCCTTTGGCAAAGTCAGGGTCATTTTGTCCCTGTCCATCATATATCATTTTGTGTGTCTTAATAATCACTCCCTCCTTTTGTTTAGATCCTCTTCTAATGATGGATTTTGTTTTATTATTGAAAAATAAACTTGATGGAGGAATCTCTTCAGGCATAATAGGTGTGGGGTCATCTATATGAATAACCTCTGAACTGAGAACTTCAAAACTTGTTGCTATAGGAGTTAATGATGGAATGGGGGAAGTGAGTGCAATGGATTTTTCTAGATTCATGACACTTTGGATAACAATAGTAGTAGTTGGTGATGAAAGGGGAAAAGCATGTCCATGCATCATGAAAGATTCAAAGGACACTAATAACTTTTGATCATGATTACCTAGTATTGACGTCTTCACCTCTTTAGATAATACATCTGTATTCTTCACTACTTCTGTAACTTTGTCCTTAGTCAAGCTTTGTTGGGGCTCAATAGTTCTTGTTTCCTATGAGGATGAAATAAGCTTTGCTTCTCCCTACAAAATATTTGGCAAGTTGTTCCTTCTGTGCTTCTGAAAGTTGAGGAAGCTAGCCTGTTGATCTAAAGCTATA
This sequence comes from Picea glauca, assembly GCA_000966675.3. Classification (NCBI taxonomy): domain Eukaryota; kingdom Viridiplantae; phylum Streptophyta; class Pinopsida; order Pinales; family Pinaceae; genus Picea; species Picea glauca. Next base: position 126,009 of record JZKD02S1674831.1, read on the forward strand.
TTTTGTAATCTGTTTTCCACTTCATCATAAGATATAACTCCCTTGAAAACATCGTCATAGGGGGAATCTTCATGTATGTATCTTTTCATATTGAAATGGGATAAATTATTTTCAACTACCCTATGAGGATCATGCCTTTTGTATTCGATATAGACCAATTTGAAATCTTCCAAAGATGAAGCCTCAACTTTTGTATGACCAAAATCAGATAATGTGAACATGCCAACTTGTATGGGAAAAGTTGGCCACACCGTTTTTTGTGTTTCTTTCCAATCTTTGGTAATTCCTCCTGCCACTGTCTGATAAGCCACTTATCTGCACACCAGTCTATCAGGTAATAATTTTGGAATGGCATGAGGTGAGACAAGGCAACCAAATACTCTGATGTAGGAGAAATTTTCTTCAATATACCAATATGCAATTGCGCCCAAATTTCCCATAATCTGTTCTGAGATTCTTGGAGGATAGTGTCCGTAGATAGCCACATGAATGGGTATCACTACATTGTGACAAATTTCATAAAATAAATATTTGGAATTTTCCTCCCATAGCTTTGAGTGGTAAAAATGTATGGGCTCAGAACTAGTTTGGGTCCAACTCTAGTTCATGAGCAGAAAAGGATTCATAAAACAAATTGCATCCATGATGTATGCAAACATATAAAAGGGAGTATGTTGTACTCTAGATTTCAACGTGTTATACTCAACAACCTCCTTGTCTAGGTTATCTGATAACATTTTTTCCCAATTAAAAGTATAAGCCTCAACAACTTCATTGATTATGGAAACCCATTCCACTATAAAATGTGCACGATTTTTCCTATCGAATAATCGACAGAGCATCATGGCGATGTAAAAATGTGAGCATCCAAAGATGTTGTGGAATATATGCCATGCACATCAATTTTGAATTTGGATGTATTACCCCACCAGGCTTTGATTATATCATGGTTGGTTCTACCATACTAAGTGCATTCCCTCCTTTCGAAATCCAATATAAATGTTGAATTATAAGTATATTTAGGTTAAGAGCATAATTTATACATTACTTGTATATATTCTGGTCAAAAGGAGCCAACATAGGTCTTCTGGTGAATGAATATGCTTCTGGTTGGGATGTCTATATGGTCTAGGGCCCAACTTATGATGTCATTATAGGGAATTATCCTCGACTGAGCAACAACCTTTTGTAATTTGGATTGAGCCACTAGCCTAAGCTTAGTTGAGAATGGTTCATCCTCTTCTTCGACTGAATCATTAGGACAAAGAATAATTTCGTGCTCCGAGATGTCGTACACATGTTTCCAAGTTTTGATAGCGTCCATGATTCAAGCAGTAGTGTCTAAGAGAATATCAATATTTGGGTTAGAATCCTTAGTAGACTTTCTTGCTTTGTGCGACGCCATGAAGTTAACACTCCTGTGGGAAGAAAAAACATGTAAGATCTCAACACTAGATGTGAAACATCTGGTTGCAAATGATGGAATGGTTTGAAGTTCTAAATTACTTTTATTCATAAAATATAAAAGTCTATTAATTTTCACATTAATATTCTGACAAAGTAATTATTAAGAAAAATATATGGAATTTATTACCTGACAATCGCAATATTGATCAAAATCTTTAACTTCAGCCAACTGTAAATGCAATTAAACTTTGGCGGTTCGACATTCAGGGGTTTTGAATGAAGAACAACGAAAATCTCCAGAAGTGCGAATTCGCGGAGTGATTAATTGGTAGTTAATTATGATTAATTAAACTTGTTTAATGTTTTATTAGTTTTTAGGTGTTTTTTATTCATTATTATATCAAATGCTTCGGTACTTTGGTACTTTGGCGGTCCTGAACCTATCCTTTGATTTACCTCCCAAAGGAAAATCTTTCGGAGTGACGTGGTAGTGATGATGTCATCTTTAATGATGTGCCAAGAAAATATGAGTGACACATGTCACCTAAAATCATGTGAATGATCTGTCACAAATGCTAAAAATGAATGCCACGTGTTAGCCCACGATAAGGTTTTATGACAGGTGTCCTATGAATCATCCGTGGATCTGCTTAGAATATTTTAGTGGGAAAACTGTCTTCAGGACTTTAGAGCTTTGTAACTTCATGATTTTTTTTCTTTAGATGGTTTGAAACTCTCAAAGTGCAAAGTCTCGAAGTAACTGTTGGAAGCTTTCTTTTAAAATTTGCACAGCTTTATAATCCCAAAAGAACGATATCCGTTTGATCCGTTTAGCTAAAAACTCCTCAACGAATAATATTTAAAGTGACTTATCGATATATAACGAAAATGGATTTATTTAATTAAAAAAAAACAATTCTCCTAAGTTTTTGGTTGATTTTCATTTGATTTTAAAAGGTAAAAACAAAGGTTTCGAAATTAAAATTTTTAACATTCTAAAGTTGTTCTAACACTTCCCAACATGATTTTTTTGCATTGGGATCCAACTTTTATAAATATGAATCACACCAACCTAATTTTATTATGGGAGAAGGAAGATGATAGTGGTAGAGATAAATCATATCAGTGGGCAGACCAAGGAAACACATGGATGAGGAGGTCATATCAATGTCTTTGGATTGGAGATCCTTCGTGCATATAATTTTTTTTGATGGGATTACTCTTAGATCCTTAGCATAATCATTCCCTCGATGTTTATTGAGATAAACATAGAGTTTCACCTTTCTTAATTTCACAATTGTAAGGCTATTGAAGCCTACAAGGGAGTCGAATGATTCGAGAGGAGAGGGTTTGGCTCAAATGAAGAGGAACATTCCTGTTTCCCCCTTTTGGGATCGTGATCACATAATAAGAAGGAATAACCTCTTCAAGGATGTCCCTTAACTATGGATTAAGACAAATACCAAGGGCACTTGCCTAGTCATTGGAATGATTAAGGAAAACAATCATAGACATAAAATATTATATGTAAAATAAAAATAAAGAGGAGTATATGTGAAATGTATCAAAATAAAATAAAATATCATTAAACTTCTTCAAGATCCAAAATTAACTCCAAGAAAACCCCCTCAAAGTTGGGCACTCCTCAATAAAGGTGGAAAGATGCTCAAAGTAGGGTTTGACAAAGTCTTTTCTGCCACACGTCGCTCTCCTTTGAAGTGCTTCCTCAAACCATGCTCTTCTAACATGTTCCTTCCTTAAAATAAGAATTCAAACCTCAAGATAGTGGAGCAATCCTCTTTGTTTTCATACATAATCCTTAATCATGCCATACAATCATTTTATATTGCCTTATAAGGTGGAGAATTCCTTCCAAGATGAACTTTAAACCATGTTCTTATGGTTTAGCTGTCACGTGTCCTCCCCTTATCTAGGGCATTCCTCAAGCATGTGTGCTAAGCAATTATTATAATCCCATTTACATGGGGTGCTCCTCATCTAATTTTTACTTTATTCTTATTTCATGGCTGGAAAGAGTCAAATATGCCACTAATTGGTACCCCTTTTGACTTCATCAAGCTGGGCACTCCCTATAGACATTGATTAATTGCCTTTTTTGGGGTGTGTGCAAGGGCTTAGAACTTCGAATATAGAAAAAAAAGTTCAAAAATTGGAACTAGGTTGAGGATAGACTACTCACTATTTAGGGGTTCTAATTATATTATATTATAATGTGGTAGGATGATCGTGGAAAAGGGCCAGCCGTAGAACATGTAATTGATTATCAAATTCGATATTCATTTTACGTGAATTTTATTATTTATTTATACAATTTTATTTGTGTGGCGATCAATTATTTCATTTGTTTACATAACTTAATAACATTGATTTTCATGTTGATGTTAAGAACCAAATATCAATATAGCATAGAAAAACCTCAGAAAAAGTACTCAACACCTTAAAAAAGAGATAATTTCATATAATAAGCCTCTTCGAGGGGGAAACCTCCTTTTACCCCACTTAAATGTTCAAGTACAAGATGTTTCAAAATGAAAATGTCTCCTTGGTATATATAG
>JZKD02S1674831.1:144735-179658 GCA_000966675.3 Picea glauca
AGAGAGGGTAAAGTTATAATGAAAGGGTACAATGAAGGATTCTAGCCTACATACAAATATAACACTAGAAATGTAATAATTCAATATCTAAGGCTTAATAAGGGGGTTTATACTTCACATGGGGCTTTGCCCCTACTGTTCAAAAAAGTGTTTTCCTCAACACTTGATTAATTGCGGGTGTTTCTGCATAAAGAAATCATCTTCTCATGTCACCTCTTCCATTGATAGGTTCTTCCATTTGACGAGGTACTCAGTAATTGCTTGATTTCACAACTACTTATTCCTTGTTTCAAGTATTGTTTATGGTTCTAGTATGATTTTCCATTCTTAATTAATATTTGGTCAAATAGTTTGGACTAGGATATTGTCACCGATTACCTTGTTTAAGAAATAAATATGGAAGACTTAATGTACTTGTGAATATTGAGGCAAATCCAATTTGTAAGCCATACTTCCAATCCATTGCAACACCTTATAGGGGAAATAATATTTGGGTGCTAATTTATTGTCCTTATTTTGTTTCTTGAGGGACATATATTTATATGGTTGTAGCCTAAAAAATATCCAATCCCCCACTTCAAATTCCCTTTCATTATGATGTTGATCTACTTGTTGTTTCATCCTATTTTGTGCCATAACCAAGTTGTCCTTCAACAGTTTGAGAAAATCTTGTTGGTTCCCTATATGGTCCTGCACTTCATAAACATTTGTAGTTCCTGTCAAGGGAGATATGATGGATGGAGGATGATATCCATAAAGTGCTAGAAATGGGGACATTTTTTATGACGTATGGAAGCATGTGTTGTACCACCATTATGCCAAGGGAAACCAATTGAACCATTGTGTTTGTTTATTAGATGCAAAGTAATGAAGATATCCTTCTAGAAATTTATTCACAATCTCAATATGTTCATTGGATTGAGGATGGTAAGATGAGTTATGAGCCAATTGAGTACCCAAACAAGAAAACAATTCAGTCCAAAAATTTCTAGTGAAAATTGGATCTCTGCCACTTACACTAATCTTTGGGACTCCATGTAGCTTTTGAATTGTTTCCATGAATGTTGCGGCTATTGTACTTGATTTAAAAGAACGAGAAAGAGAGAAAAAATGGGCATACTTTTTCAGTCAATCCAATACTACCACGATGATAGTCTTTTCTTCAAATTTGGGTAAACATGTAATAAAATCCATTTAAACTTCTTTCCAATGTTGACTTGGTATAACTAATGGTTGTAGGAGAGATGGAATCTTGATGGTCTCTCCCTTATTCTGTTGGTAGGCCATACATTCAAACACAAACTTTTAAACATCAATTTTAATACCTTACTAGAAAAAATCCTTCTTGATCCTGTGGTAAGTTTTCAAGAACCCCAAATTTCCTTCTATAGGAGAAGTGTTGTAACATACCCGGACACCCAAGTCGGGTCATGCCACCAAAAATATTTCATGCTCTGATACCATATTGTAATATCCCCAACATCCAACTGGGCTATGCCACATAAAAAAATTTGAGCTGTATACAAATTAAAACATATACACATATAAACTCTTGTGAAACTTTATATATAAAATTTAAAATAGACCAATACATTCTGTAAATGCACAAATTCATATGGAAATAACAATAAACATATACATGCAACATAAACAAGAAATACCCATAAATATAAACACATACATAATAATGCAATATGTAGTTTAACACAAAATGGACACTTATCTTGTAAAAATGTCACTAACTGCGTGCAGACCTTCCACAAACCTCCCAGTATTAGACCACATTGCTCATCACTCTTAGCAGTGGGTCACCCCTGAGTTGGTACTAAACTCCACCTGGGTAAAGTGATTCCTAACTAGGCTGATGTATCTCAGACAATAGGAAACACTCAATCACAGGTTCCAACTAAAACTAACAGCCTATAGTCCCTCATTCCCCACATGCCTGTCCCACCCCAGGAAGTGTGCCCCTTCTCTTCTCAACAATCATTCAGCTACCCCACTTCCCTTCCAAGGATTCAACAATAGGCCATAAAGAAAGTCTTAGAGCTCTGTAGCTGCAGTTTGGCACCTTCGGGAAATCCATTCCCAAAAATTCTCTCACCTTGAGAGAATTTCTCATGGGCCTGACAACCTGCCTCTTCAGTCTCCCACGGGCCTGAAAACCCACCTCTTCAGTCCAAATCCCAAGCTAACCATGTACAGAAACGAGTATGGGTACAGGTACAAGTACAATGGTCATAACAAAAAGGTACCAAGGACAGCTGAAAGAGTGAGTGAATGATAATCGAATGAATGAACTAAGTCCAAGATATATGTATGAATGTTCCCAACTTGACACTTTTTATGTTGAGAGCTACTTTGGTCCACTTTTCCCCATCCTTAGAACTTAGGATAAAATAATTATCCAAACTTTATACTTTAAGGAATATTAATATAATATTACTTTTTGGCTTAATATCCCTATCTTAGCCTCTTATACTTAAATTTTAGCCCCTCATTTCCATAACTAGTGGAGTTTAGTCCCCCATACTCTTTTATCATGGTCGGTCTATGACGCAGCACGCACCACCCGCACGTCCCGCTTCCACCAGGACCTTCTCTCCCTTAGGACCGAAGAGCTAAATTACTCTTCTTATCCCTTATCGGGACTGCTCCGCACCCACAGGATGCTCTCCTTACGATCTCCCTTGGGTCTATCGGGAAATCGGACCTCGCAGTATCGCGAGTTCTGAAACCACCGATTCGGGCCTCCCAAAACCCCGAAACCCAATGAGTATTGACCAAGGCTTTCCCTGCTCTTATTGGGATTTTATCTGTTGGGAAATCAGAACTTACGATGTCGTAAGTCACTTACCTCTTGTACCGCCGATTCCCGATCCCCGATGCCACCTGTCCTCTGTACTGTCGCCTGGACCCCACGCCTTCCGGTAAATCGGGAAATCATGATTCGGGAATTCACGATTCCTGTCGCACCGTTTCACAGGACCTTCCAAGTCCCGAACTTCGATATGCGATTCCACCTATTAATGCCCAACGCTATCACTGTGGGACCCTTCACGATTCAGAGTTTCACGGATCCTCCGTGATTCTTTCAACCCCAAGAATTCTGAAGTTCCTAACCCGACTCTCCGGGATCTCGTGCCATGTAACCCCGCTAAGATCAACGGCCCTGATCTTCTCGGGAAATCGCTAATCGCGATTTTGTTCTATACGAATCCCTCGACCACGAAAAGCTCGATATCCTGAAATCCAATCCCTGGGGTCTTCCCTGATCCTCCAGGCTTAAAACCTGCGCAAATTTCCCGAGATCTGACGACTATCGGGACTCTGCCAATCTTTCCTATGAATCCTAGCCGTTGGCTCCTTCTCCTTGAAGGATTTCTTGGAAATGGCCAACTGCCTCTACGACGACTTGTTCTCCAAGCCTGTGCTTGAGACTTTCACTCGCACCTTCGTCGATGTGAATCTTCTGTGCTCTCTTTCAACGATATCACAAAGGAACTATCCCTCTTGATCTTATTCATTCTGACTCCTTCAGAGGAATGTCTGCGCTCTCCTTGCGCTCGACGTTCAACAACTTATCAAGTGTTGAATTCTTCAGAATCTGCGCACTTCCTGCAGCAGCAGTCGTTACTCCTTTGTTCAGACCAACAACTGAGACTTTTCTTTCCTTCAACCTGCACACTCCTTGCACGGTTGCAACTACCCAATTCACTCCTGGACAAAGAAGAACAAAATTTCAACTATCTAGACTCCATCAACGCACTCCTTGTGGATGAATTCGACTGCACTCTATGCAGGAATCCCCTGGATCAGATAGAGAAACAATTGAAACTCATTCTCTCCCTTCTCGGACTTCAATTTCAAACCCTGAAATCACATGCACAACATATACAAAGCAAATGCATACAAAGAAAACATACATTCAAGAGACATAAACAACATACCCACAGAGAAACAACACCAGGCATGAATTTGAATCAAAGACTCTCTTCTATCAACTCAACTCTGTACATGGGTGTTCTTCACAATCTCTCTGCCTTCTCTTCTCTTCCTGAATGCTCCTGAATAATCTGAATAATAATACAATGATACAAAGGAGGGTGTCTATATCTGTTTTCCCTCTCAAATCTCTAAACTGTCTAATCTAGTCTTAAACATCTATCTACCTGCATTAAATCTAATAAATGCCTCCTATCTATTTCAGACAAGAGCGTATGGCTCGAGATCTGATACAATACAACATGAGCTCCTTCATACATGTTTCATTGAAGGATATGGCGCTTCATCTTTAATGAAAATTCAAAAAGTCATCAAGCTTATATGTCATGTGTTTAAAAACACATGCGTTGGCTCCACGCTTGCTTTGGTAGTCGCGATGCTCCTGCATCATACTCCCTTGTTTGAAAAATTTTATGGGCTCCTGTCCATGAGCTTCTGCATGAACTGTCCATGCTTTTGAATCACTGCTTCTGTCTCCTAGATGGCATCCTCCACTGGGTGATTCTTCCATTTCACCAGATATTCAAAATACTGTTTCCGTCTGGTATTTTTGCTGACTCTTCTGTCAAGTATCCGCTCCATCTGTGGCCTTTCTGCAATCGACATCTGCTTCTGCCACTGAATTCCTGGCTTCTCATCACTTCCAGCTCCTATTTCCTCAGCCTTATAGGGATATAAGTTTGAAACGTTGAATGTCAGAGATATTCCGATGTCATCCGACAATTCAATCTCATAAGCATTTTCTCCTAATTTCTTCAAGACTCGGCATGGCCCAATTTTCTTCATTTTTAGCTTGTTATATGTCCCCCTTGGGAACCTTTCCTTCCTCATATGTGCCAGAACTAGATCACCAACCTCAAATTGAAGTTGTCTTCGATGCTGATCTACTCTGCGTTTGTACTCCTGGTTTGAATCAATCAGCCGTTGCTTCACTCTGCTGTGAAGTTCCTCCATTGCCTCTGCGAATTCTTCAGCGCTCGCACTCTTTGTCATTATCTGCTCTGAATCCCTCAGCTCAGATACTCCTCTTGGCTGTCTGCCATATACAATCTCAAAAGGACTTTTCCCTGTGCTTCGATTCACCCAATCGTTGTAAGCAAATTTTGCTTGTGGCAACACATTATCCCAGCTGCTATGGTGTTCTATCACTAAGCTCCTCAGCAAGTCTCCTAGACTTCTGTTGACCACTTCTGTCTGTCCATCTTTCTATGGATGATAGGCTGAACTAAACATCAAGTTAGTTCCCATCTTCTTCCAAAGCGTCCTCCAGAAGTGTCCAATGAATTTCGTATCCCTGTCTGATACAATGCTTCTTGGTAATCCATGGAGTCGAATGATCTCCTTGAAAAACAAGTTTGCGATGTGAGTCGCATCACTGGTCTTCTGACACAGAATAAAATGTGCCATATTTGAGAATCTATCCACCACCACAAAGATGGAATCAAATCCTCATTGCGTCCATACAAAATCCATGCTTATCGCCTCCCATGGCCTTTCTGGTATGGGCAATGGTTGGTAAAGACCTGCATTATGCTTTCTCCCCTTCGAATGCTGACAAATTCTGAATCTGTCAACAAACCTCTTGAAATATGCTCACATGCCTGGCCAAAAATAGGATTCGCTCAACTTTGCGAATGTCTTATCGTGACCAAAGTGACCTGCTAAACCTCCACTGTGCTTTTCTTTCATCAAGTTCTCCCTCATGGAGCAATTTGGAATACACAGTTGATTGCCTCTGAACAGTAATCCCTCCTGGATCATATAGTCTATCCATGGGCTCCGATCCCTGAGAACGGGATTCTCAGCTGCTTCATATGATTCTCTGAAGTTTGCATCTCCTGCATACATGTCCCTGAGATTTTCAAAACCCAGTGTTTTGACTTGGAACTCCTGCAACAACAAACATTTCCTGCTCAAAGCATCAACCACTTTGTTAGCAGTCCCTGAAATGTGTTTAATTACAAACGTAAAATTCTGCATATACTCTACCCATTTTGCATGTTTCTGGTTCAACTTTTCTTGTTGAATTACAAACTGCAATGCATGGTTATCACTATATAGAATGAATTCCCTTGGAATCAAATAGTGTCTCCACTTTTTCAATGCCTGTATAATGGCATACAAATCTTTATCATACATGGATTATTTCAGCTTTGCGTCATCCAGCTTCTCACTGAAATAGGCAACTGGTCTGTCCTCTTGACTCAAGACTGCTCCTATGGCCAAGCCACTCACATCACATTTCACTTGGAATGTTTTCATGAAATCTGGAAACACCAGCACTGGTTTCTCTGTGATCTTCCGCTTCAATAGATTGAAGCTTTTCTCAGCCTCTGCTGTCCAATGAAAATTCTTATGCCGCTTCTTCACTGTGTCCATCATTGCCGCACTAATTCCACTGAAATTCCTAATGAACTTTCTGTAGAAACTAGTCAGACCATGAAAACTTCTCACCTCGAACACATTTCTTGGTGATGGCCAATTCTTTATTACCTCCACTTTACTTGGATCCATCTTCAATTCATTTGCCGATATGACAAACCCCAAGTAAATAAGTTCTTTCTTCATAAATGAAGATTTCTTCATATTTATCAACAGCTTCTCTTGCTGTAGCTTCCTCATCACAATGGCCAAATGTTTCAAATGTTCAACCTTCATCTTGCTGAAGATCAATATATCATCCAGATATACGACGAAGAACTTTCCAATGAATTCTCTCAGGACTTCATTCATCAACCTCATGAATGTACTCGACGCATTTGTCAAACCAAACGGCATGACCAACCATTCATACAAACCTTCATTTGTCTTGAATGTTGTCTTCCATTCATCACCTTCCCTCATGCGAATCTGGTGATATCCACTCTTGAGATCAATCTTTGAAAAATAATTTGCCCCACTCAGGCAATCCATCAGATCATCCATTCTCGGCAGTGGAAATCTGTACCTGATGGTAATTTTGTTGATTTCTCTAGAGTCGGTACACATTCTCCAACCTCCGTCCTTCTTCAGACTAAGCACGGTCGAAACAACGCACGGACTCAAACTTTCTCTGACCAGTCCCTTGTCCAACAACTTCTGGACCTTCTTCTTGACCTCCTCATTTTCTTGTGGGGTCAATCTGTACGCAACCTTGTTCGGTAAACTGGCTCCTAGTATGAGATCAATATGATGACTCACACTCCTCATCGGTGGCAACGAATGAGGTAATTCATCCACGATGATGTCAGCAAACTCTCCCATCATTTCCTGAATCTCATCTGGTAAGTCGTCCACTCTTGTGCTGGTCAGAACAATCCTCGGCTTTCTGACAACAAAGAATTGCAGATCTTCCTTTTTCTCCATCTCTGTGAGAAGCTCCTTCCCACTCATGAGGAGTATTTCACTATTTACTTCCGGATTTACCTCATCCTTTATCATAAGCAACCTATGTGTTCTCCCATTTTTCTCCAAAGTATATGTGTTCATCCTCCCATCATGAACCATGTTTTGGTCGTATTTCCATGGCCTACCCAACAATAAATGACATACATCTATGGGGATAACATCACAAAGAATTTTATCATCATAACCCCCTATCTTGAATTCAACTAAACACTGTTTAGTGACACTCACCTGATGTCCTTTCTGTAGCCACGAAACCTTGTATGGACTCAGGTGATCAGTCGTCTCCAGCTCTAGTTTCTCCACCATCTCGGTTGAAACGAGATTATCCGTGCTTCCACTATCCACGATAACCTTGCACTTTCTGTCCTTGGTTGTGCAAGCTGTTTTGAACAGTTTGGTCCTTTTCACTGAGATTTCCATCTCCTTCTCGGGTGTCAAAAGGACTTTATGCATCCCAAGAGATCTTCCGCTGTCTGCATCTTCGTTCTCAGCATCACGCCTCTGCGCTTCTGCGATGTGAGTTTCTCCCACATCCTTCTTTTTCTCTGGACACTCGAATGACTTGTGTCCATTCTTCCCACATGTAAAACACGTGATAACTCCTCCTCTTTCTCTACCTTGACCTCTAGTACGAGGAAGAGAATTTTCATCAGCATAATCTTCTCACTGATCATTCCGCTGTCCTCTCAGTTCAACATATGGTCCTCGCTGTGAGGTTCCACCTCTTTCAATCCTACCCTGAGGTTTTTTCCATTCCTCCTTGGGCTTCTGATATTTCTCCTGGGCAATTGTCTTGCCTTTGGGCTGACTCTTGCCTCGCCCTCGCTGACCTTGCTTTCGGCTCAGATTTTCTTCAGCTTTCAGAGCCATTTGATAAGCATCCTCAACTGTTCGAATGGTTGCCATACTTAATTCATCCTGAATTTCATACCTCAGGCCATTCATATACCTGGAAAATTTTTCATCATTTCTCTCCCGATGACCTGCTCGGATGTTGAGCTTGTAGAACTCTTCATTATACTCTTTTACCGTCATCAACTTTTGTCTCAGGTTTTACATTCTCCTGAACAGTGTGATCTGATAATCCCTTGGGATGAAATTTGCTTTCATCTTCGCAATCATTCGATCCAAACTTTTGATCTTTTGTTTGCCTTTGGAACGTCTATCTGCCTGAAGCTCGTCCCACCATAATGCTGCATGTCCTTTCAATTTCATGACAGCATGCCTTACCTTCTTATCCTCTTCGATATCTTCATAATCGAAGTAGGTGTCAAGAGCTCGAATCCAATCCAGCAGCTCTTCTGCATCCAAACTTCCTTCATAGACTGGAATGTCCATTTTTGTTTTAGAACTCATTCGAGCGATAGCCTTGATTAACCGCTCATTGGCTGCATCTTCGACTGTATCTTCTCCTTGTTGTTCAGCTTCAGCTTTGCCCTCAGAGTCGCTCAGATCTCCAGTATTTGTTGCGCGTCTCTGCGCTGCTTCCATATCTTCCATTCTGACACGAAGATTTCATAATTACCTCTCCATCTCTACATTCTGTCCTTGGCTACTTCTTTCTCTGGACATTTATCTTTCCCCCTCTGGATTGGGTGATTGTATACCCCTTCTCGGAGGCATGGTGAAATTTTCTCTTCTCCTCTGTTACAGAAAACAGAGAGATTTTCTTGCTCTGATACCACCTGACGCAGCACGCACCACCCACACGTCCCGCTTCCACTAGGACCTTCTCTCCCTTAGGCCCGAAGAGCTAAATTACTCTTCTTATCCCTTATCGGGACTGCTCCGCACCCACATGATGCTCTCCTTACGATCTCCCTTGGGTCTATCGGGAAATTGGACCTCGCAGTATCGCGAGTCCTGAAACCACTGATCCGGGCCTCCCAAAACCCCAAAACCCAATGAGTATTGACCAAGGCTTTCCCTGCTCTTATCGAGATTTTATCCATCGGGAAATCAAAACTTACGATGTCGTAAGTCACTTACCTCTTGTACCGCCGATTCCCGATCCCCGATGCCACCTGTCCTCTGTACTGTCGCCTGGACCCCACGCCTTCCGGTAAATCGAGAAATTGCGATTCGGGAATTCGCGATTCCTGTGGCACCGTTTCACAGGACCTTCCAAGTCCCGAACTCTGATATGCGATGCCACCTGTTAATGCCCAACGCTATCACTGTGGGACCCTTCGTGATTCAGAGTTTCGTGGATCCTCCGTGATTCTTTCGACCCCAAGAATTCCGAAGTGCCAAACCTGACTCTCCGGGATCTCGTGCCACGTAACCCCGCTGAGATCAATGGCCCTGATCTTCTCGGGAAATTGCTAATCGCGATTTCGTTCTATACAAATCCCTCTACCACGGAAACCCTGATATCCCGAACTCTGATCCCTGGGGTCTTCCCTGATCCTCCAGGCTTAAAACCTGCGCAACTTTCCTGAGTTCTGATGTCTATCGGGACTTCGCCAATCTTCCCTATGAATCCTAGCCGTTGGCTCCTTCTCCTTGAAGGATTTCTTGGAAATGGCCAAGTGCCTCTACGACAACTTGTTCTCCAAGCCTGCGCTTGAGACTTTCACTCTCACCTTCGTTGATGTGAATCTTCTATGCTCACTTTCAACGATATCACAAAGGAACTATCCCTCTTGAGCTTATTCATTCTGACTCCTTCATAGGAATGTCTGCGCTCTCCTTGCGCTCGGCGTTCAACAACTTCTCAAGTGTTGAATTCTTCAGACTCTGCGCACTTCCTGCAGCAGCAGTCGTTACTCCTTTGTTCAAACCAACAACTGAGACTTTTCTTTCCTTCAACCTGCACGCTCCTTGCACGGTTGCAACTACCCAATTCACTCCTGGACAAAGAAGAACAAAATTTCAACTATCTAGCCTCCATCAACGCACTCCTTGCAGATGAATTCGACTGCACTCTATGCATAAATCTCCTGGCTCAGATAGAGAAACAATTGAAACTCATTCTCTCCCTTCTCAGGCTTCAGTTTCAAACCCTGAAATCACATGCACAACATATACAAAGCAAATTCATACAAAGAAAACATACATTCGAGAGCACATAAACAACATACCCACAGAGAAACAACACCAGACATGAATTTGAATCAAAGACTCTCTTCTATTAACTCAACTCTATACATGAGTGTTCTTCACAAGCTCCTTGCCTTCTCTTCTCTTCCTGAATGCTCCTGAATAATCTGAATAATAATACAATGATACAAAGGAGGGTGTATATATCCATTTTCCCTCTCGAATCTCTAAACTATCTAATCTAGTCTTAAACATCTATCTACCTGCATTAAATCTAATAAATGCCTCCTATCTATTTCAGACAAGAGCGTATGGCTCGAGATCTGATACAATACAACAGGCGCTCCTTCATAAATGTTTCATTGAAGGATATGGCACTTCATCTTTAATGAAAATTCAAAAAGTCATCAAGCTTATATGTCATGTGTTTAAAAACACATGCGTTGGCTCCACGCTTGCTTTGGTAGCCGTGATGCTCCTGCATCAATCTACACACAATGATATATTATATTAATGATATGAGTATTTACAAATATAGGCTCACTAGCCTTTAACATATAGGCTCTTCGGCCTAATTCAACACATAAGCCTCCTAGATTATAATAACTGGATCACCAACCTATATAACACAACATATACACAAAAGGATCTCTGGCCTCAAAATTGCATGCACTTAAGTTTGCTGCATGCAATATCTTGGAATGTGCACACTTCATCATTTTAGTGTGCAATACATGTGCGCACTATACCATGGAAGGTGCATGCCAAAATGATATAAAACAACTCACCATCTTAAGTACATTTTTACATTTACATTTAAAATTTGGGGTTCAACCTAGGGATATTACAATCCCCTTCCCTTATTTATGCATTGTCCTTAGTGCATTATATACCATGTACCATTCAAATTATATTAAAATCTCCAAGCTTTAGCTATTGGAATCTTGATATCTATCTGGTGCTCTACTTTTCACCACCAATTTTGGTATTCATACTACGACTGGAAAATCAATTTCTCTATTCCATAGATCTGCTTCTAGGAATAATTCAACTCACTGTTCTCTTTTTTTATCTGATTACTATCATTCTGATAGTCAATTCCTTTTATATTAGATCTAAATCCAATGTATTTCTTAATCTATATATTGGTTTCTTTGGGAGTGAATGTATTTTCACTAATTCATTCACTACATTGTCTATTCCTTTGCCTAGATTCCATTGAATAATTGACTAACATGAGTGAAATTTTTGTAGTGGCTTCCCAAGACTTTATGGCTGCACCCAAATTCATACCTTAACATTTTGTAGCCTTGGATTTTGATCATCTTATGAAAGATTTTTTCATAGCACCCTTTCCCTGAGTACCTATGCCTATATTTAACTAAATTTCAACCTTCTCACCTCTTAAGAACTAAAGTTTTTAACTCTGCAAAAATGTGTGGGCAACAAAATTTTTTAGGCTAAATAATTTAACTAATTTATGAAATTATGTACAATTATATTCCAATAATGCATCAAAGTTCCTTCTTTTTATCTCTTGTGAAAATTAACTGCCCAAATCAATTTTCTGAGTGTACAATTAGACCCATATATCCAAGACCTTTCTAATGAATGCTCGTTTGCTCAATTCCGAGTCTTGAGCATAAAGTTATGGTCATTTGAAAATTTTCCATTAATTTCTCATGTTCACACATCAACTTGGTGCAAATCTGCATTGTAATTATGCATTTGTGCACCTACTCCATTGAAGTTTTGGTAAGAGCTCAATGTTTTTTCTTCATATACATATTTTGGACAGTTTGTCTAAATTTCACCTCTTTCTGGTTTCAGGATTGCTAGTTACAGTCTGTTGAAGTTTTAGGCCAATTAGTGTTTTTGGTCTGGAACACTACATGTACATTCTGTTGAAGTTCTAGGCCAATTAGTGTTTTTGGTCTGGAACACTACATGTACATTCTGTGCCATATTAAAATTTTTTAACATGCCCATAATTTTAATTCATCTCTAGGACTGTATTCTATGGTTCAATATCTTTCCATAGACTTCTCTTTCTCCTCAATCTAATTCTAGAGTAGAAAGTTATGGCCCTTCGAAGTTAGTTGGGTCTTAAAATTTACCCTCCACTGTTTGTCCTGTAACTTCCTCATAAAATCTCCATTTGAAAAATAATTTACACCATTAGAAAGATCTCTTCTGGCTCTTTCATTTGAGATCTACAGACAAAGTGTACCTTGTTAGTACCTTGTTATACTCTACTCTCGGGGTTTTTGAGTAGCTAAAAATGTTGTTTAGGGCCTAAAAAACACGCTGCAAAAAGATGACCTTCAAACATTATAAAATGTTGCAGAAATTCACTGGTTTTCTGTTATTGTAGACCATCCAAATGACTTCGTGCACACAAATTTGAACATGTACACCCAAATTTAGCATGCACAACAACACCATAAGGTAGCACATGCTCCACGCACCTATAACCAATGTGGATCACTTCTCTATCACGCCAATAACTGGTGCGCACTACTTTTGTGTCACACACCAATATCCACCACGCACAATTTTGATTCATGCACTAATACTTATTGTGCACAATTTTTATGTCACATGCTAACATTCCATGCGCATTTCACTTTACACGCTTCACCATGCCAAAGTTTAGTACACTCCCACCGCGCACCAGTACTCCATGCACATCGTTAATTAAACTGTCGCGTGACAACATATACCCACATTGTGCGCGCACCAACAAAATTCCTCCGCGCTCTGTCAATATTGCGCACACCACACACACCATTATTATGTGTGCGCAAACTGCACGCGACAATATTACACATGCAAGACTCAATCCACACCACATAATGATATCGCACACCAATATTTTCTGCGCCTTACCACTCTACACCGCGCAACACCAAATTTAAGTGCGCACACCCACACACCTATATTTTTCATGCATTACCACTCTGTATCACGCATCACCAAATTTAATTGCACACACCCGTGCGCCAATATTTTCTGTGCATTACCACTCTGCACCATGCAACACCAAATTTAAGTGCGCACACCTACGTGCCAATATTTTACACGCATTGTCACTCTGCACCGCGCAACACCAAATTTAAGTGTGCACACCCGCGCACCTATATTTTTCGTGCATTACCACTCTGTATCGCGCATCACCAAATTTAATTGCACACACACGTGCGCCAATATTTTCCATGCATTACCACTCTGCACCGCGCAACACCAAATTTAAGTGTGCACACCTGCGTGCCAATATTTTACGCGCATTGCCACTCTGCACCGTGCAACACCAAATTTAAGTGCGCACACCCACGCACCATTATTTTTCACGCATTGCTACCATGCACCACACAGTGAGAAATTTAAGTGTGCGCACCCGCACACCATTGTTTTTCAAGCATTTCCACTCTGCACCACACAACATAAAATTTTAGCGCACGTAGCCACGCACCCTTATTTTCCACACATCACAACACAAGCTTTTCACTGCACATCATGCATTTTTAGTGTGCATCAATTCCTTGTGAATTCCGCTGCACAAATTGAGGATTTTGTCTAACTTTTTCCCAATTTTCACCGTAGACATTCTGCAACTATGAAATTTTTTCAATTTCACCCCAATAACACCAATTCAACCTCTGCAACAACAAATCGTTGCTGGTTGACATTCTTGGAACAATTTTTTCCCAAACTCAATTCACAAATTGATAATTTTAATCAACTAATATTGCTCCATCCATCATGGCTTCCCTCTAACTTCAAATTCGACCAATTCCAGGTCTAAATTTGCTAGAACAAATATTAAATTAAGAATATCTCACTACTTGGCTAAATTACTCAATTTTCCCATGAATTTAACAACATAAATTGGGGCTTTTTCCCAATTCCATGTAATTGATTCTAATTTTTTTACCATGGATGCTCTGTAACTTGAAATTTGGCCACTTCGAAATCAATTCTCTGTGGAATTTCACTTCAATTCAACTTTCTCGGCCCATCTAGGCTCAGTGTTGAAAATTGGAGCTATGATACCATATTGTAACATACCCGAACACCCAGGCTGGGTCATGCCACCGAAAATATTTCATGCTCTAATACCATATTGTAACATCCCCAACATCCAACTGGGCTACGCCACATAAAATTTTCTGAACTGTATACAAATTAAAAAAAATACACACATAAACTCTTGCAAAAATTTATATATAAAACTTAAAACAGACCAATACATTCTGTAAATGCACAGATTCATACAGAAATAACAGTAAACATATACTTGCAACATAGACAGGAAATACCCATAAATATAAACACATACATAATAATGCAGCATGCAATTTAATACAAAATGGACACTTATCTTGTAAAAATGTCACCAACTACATGAAGACCTTCCATGAACCTCCTAGCCTTAGACCACACTGCTCATCACTCTCAGTAGTGGGTCACCCCCGAGCTGGGACTAAACTCCACCCAAGTAAAGGGATTCCTAACCAGGATGATGTATCTCAGACAATAGAAAAGACTCTGTCATAGGTGCCAACTCAAACTAATAGCCTACGGTCCCTCATTCCCCACATGCCTATCCCACCCCAAGAAGTGTGCCCCTTCTCTGCTCAACAGTCCTTTGGCTGCCCCACATCCCTTCTAGGGCTTCATCAATAGGCTGGAAAGGAAGTCTCTGAGCCCTGTATCTGTAGTTTGGCACCTTAAGGAAATCCATTCCAAACAATTCTCTCACCTCAAGAGAATTTCTCGTGGGCATCACAACCCGCCTCTTCAGTATCTCACGGGCCTGACAACCGACCTCTTTAGTCCAACTCCCAAGATAACTAGGTACAAAAATGGGTATGGGTACAGGTACATGTACAGTGGTTGTAACAAAAAGGTACCAAGGAAAATTGAAAGAGTGAGTGAATGATCATTGAATGAATGAAATAAGTCCAAGCTATATGTATGCATGTTCCCAACTTGACACTTGTCATGTTGAGAGGTACTTTGGTCCATTTGTCCACATCCTTAGAACTTAGGATAAAATAATTATCCAAACTTTATAATTTAACGAATACTAATATAATATTCCTTTTTGGCTTAAGATCCCTAGCCTAGCCCCTTATCCTTAACTTTTATCCCCCCCTTTCCCTAACTAGTGTAGTTTAGTCCACCATACTCTTTTATCATGGTCGGTCTACACACACCGATGCATTATATTAATGATATGAGTATTTAAAAAAATAGGCTCATTGGCCTTTAACATATAGGCTCTCCAGCCTAATTCAACACATAAGCCTCCTAGATTATAATAACTGTCTCACCAGCCTATATAACACAACATAAACACAAAAGGATCTCTGGCCTCAAAATCGCGCACACTTAAATTTGTTGCGCATGATATCCTGGAATGTGCACACTTCATCATTTTAGTGTGCAATACATGTGCGCACAATACCATGGAAGGTGCATGCCAAAATGATATAAAACATCTCACCAGCTTAAGTACATTTTTACATTTACATTTACAATTTGGGGTTCAACCTAGGGATATCACAAGTGTGCAATTTCAGAAGGACCTTCTATTTGAGTTGGGAATTTTTACATAAATATAGGCGATCATGATTTTTCATGCTAGTGGTAGCATTGTACATGTATTTTTGCACAAGTCTATGTGTATAGACATGTGGAAATCATTCAAAGCCTTCTATTCTTGAATTAACTTTAATTAAAGGAATTATTAAAGTAAATTTCTTTTATTAATTAATTAATTAGTTAGTTAATTGATTTATTTAAGGAAAATGATAAAAGTAATTAGCATGTTTCTAAATATCAAGTGAGGTGAGAAGTAATCTCAACTGTCAATCACTTCGGAGATTAGAAATATATTATAACTCATAATTATAAAAGCAAGGCTAGGGTGAAGGAGGAAGACACTTGGCACCTGAGAGTAGAGAAGGACCTTTTCTTTCAAGAGGATTGGATCATGAAGGACCGTAATTCAAGATCTTGGATAGGTGGAGAAGGACTTCCTTCTAGAGATCATGTCAAGGGGAAGAGAGAACAGAGGCATCATAGTTGGGTTTCAGTCAGAAGAAGCCATAGGGAAGTGTTGCATTGTACAGAGATTGTCGTATAGTCTTTCCGTACATGTATTCAAGTTTCAGTGGAGACAATCACTTACATATACCGGTTTTGCTGAAAGAAAGTCACGTACACCTCGAAAAACATGCAGTTATGGGCCGTATAGCAAGCCAAATTTTTCCAAGTTTGTCTGCAGTTGTATTTCTCTTAGTGGGCCATTATTCCTGTTACGAGAGCCCTAATTTTAGAATAATAAAATTATTCTCAGCACTGGAAATCCCTCTTGGATTTTTCCAAGGGTATCTACCCAAAAATATTGGTGTTCATGTGTGCATGATTTGGTTTCCTTTTTTTTTTCTTTCGCTACATGTTTAGTTGATTACTCAACTATGCTTTCATTCAATAAGTGATTTATTTGGAATTAACTGTCGGGTTCTGGGTAGGAGAAATTTCAACATGGTATCAAAATGTGATCTATGAAGGGAGGATACCAAGAGCATGGTACCAGAGTGCATGATCTGAGGGGAATCCAAATCTCAAATCCATAGCAGATCCATAACTAACAAGTAGAAATCGAATGATGGATTTCAAGGAAATAGTCATACTGAAGCGGAACAAAGTTTTTGCATGTTTACTAAGGTGTACACGGGTCACAAAAAGCACAATCATGTACATACACGAGAGGATTTGAGAACAATCATGTAAACATAGATTACAATGGTCACAACCATGTACATATGCAGGTTTCAATGATCACAATCACATACATATGCGAGATCTAGTGGTGACAGTCGTGTAGAAGTCTGCATAGGTCAGTACATGGGTAGTTTTCAGTAGTAGGTTATTTCCAGGGAAATTTATCAGGTCTTAGGGATGACAACAACACTGTTAAGAGTTGAAGATATATTGGATGGATCATCCAATTTCTTCTCTTGGAAATAAATAATAGCTTTGGCGTTTAAGGAGTATGACCTTTGGGAGTTAGTGGATAGAGATTTTACTCCACTAAAAAATCCAACAACTTTGGAAGCTCACAACAAGAAAGAGATCAAAGAATAGAGGGTAATATTGGATTCAATGAAGGATCAACTAATTCCTCACTTATCTGAGAAGAAGATGACCAAAGAGATGTTTGATGCCTTGGTAGGGTTATTCTAGAGCACACACATGAATAAGAAGATGGTCTTAAGGAACAAACTCAGATTGGTGCAGATGTCTAGATATGACAATGTTACTAGCTACTTCATGAGGATCACACATGTGCATGATCAAATTGTAGCCATAGGGGAGAAAAAAAAGGATGCCAAGCTTGTGAATGTGGCATTGAATGGTCTTTCCAAGTCATGGGAACCATTTGTCAAGGGATTTTTCATTCATAAACATCTCCCAAGTTGGTAGAGACTTTGGGATGATTACATCTAGGAAGAGACTCGTGAGGAGTCTAAGAGTAGGAAGCAGGGAGGTAGTAAAGAGAAATTGACTCTTGTCAGTATGACAATGAAGGGAAAATAAAAGAGTTCTAGAAATAAGGGTAACAATGATGGAGGTTCATCACAACCAGGGAAGAAGAAGAACTTGAGTAAAATCAAGTGCTTCTCATGTCATAAGAATGGACATTATGCATCATAGTGTTTGGGGAAGAAGAAGAAGGGTAATGGAAAGACACAAAAAACAAAATCAGTCTAGATGCAGCTTGATGAGTTTGCAATGAAGTTTGAGAAGGATTAGTAATTAGTTTCTTGCCTTTCTACCAACACAACTGCGGGGAGTGCTTGGTTCTTAGACAGTGGTGCATCTCGTCATATGAAAAAAAGCACGAGATATATTTAACAATCTAATGAAGAGTGACTCAGATGTTCATGTGGATCTTGGTGATGATGTTAGATATGCAGTGAAGGGAGAAGGAATAATTACATTCTAGATCAAGTAAGGGGGTTTGTTGGATGCCAAAGATGTGCTTTACGTACTAGGTTTGAAGAAGAATTTTCTTTTTGTCTCAACTATGGAGGACAAGGGTTTTTCTGTTACTTTTCAGAGAGGGCAAGTACTTATATGTCTAGAGAAATCTATCCCATACATTAGAATGGTCGTTGGGGTTAGAGAAGGCACTTTATACAAGTTACAGGGCAAGCCTGTTTAGGATTTGGTACACGAAAGTGACACATTATGTGATTTATGACATAGGAGGTTGGGACACCTACACTACAGGGATTTTTTGATTCTGAGGGGGATTGTTATAGTTTTTCTAGAGTTCAAAATTGAGCAATAGGGAGTGTGTAGACAGTGTGCACTTGGAAATATTTCCAAGGCTGCGTTTCCTAACAACAAGAGTAGGTCCAAGGGGATATTGGATATTATTCATTCATATGTGAGTGGGTTGATGTCAGTTGCATAATTACAGGGATCGTCATATTATGTTACTTTTGTTGATGATTTTTCTAGGAAAACCTAGATCTTCTTTATAAAGACCAAGGATGAGGTATTCAGTCTGTTCAGAGAGTTCAAGTCTTAGGTATATAACTAGACAAGGAATAATATCAAGATCTTGAGGTTCGATAATGGGGGAGAATACACCTCTAATGAATTCAAGGATTTATGCAAGGATGCAGGGATCAAGAGGGATTTGATAGTATCATACAACCCTCAACAAAATGGGGTTGTAGAGAGAAATAATCCATCCATCATCGGTTCTTCTAGGGCTATGATGAATGAACATGAGTTTCCTATGTTTTTGTGGGAAGAGGCATGTAACACAACGGTGTATTTGCATAATAGGAGTCCTCACACGATATTGGGGAACAAGACTCCATAGGAGGCATTCTAAAGAGTGAAGCCAGAGATTGGTCATTTGAGGATCCTTGGTTGTCCAATTTACATCCATGTTCCTGTGGAGAAGAGGACGAAGCTGGATCCTGCTAAATTATTCGATGTACTTGTTTTACCATAGACAATATTACAATATTGGCACCCAACCATAGGCACACAACCACCCCCGAGCACCATAACCTTTTCTATATAGAATGATCCTGGAAGCATCACTAGAACCAACAAATAACCAAGAGAGCACATCTTTATCCAAAGATAACGCACTAGATAGAAAGTTCCAAAACCATAGAACAAGAACAATACTCAACTACAACAGTTGCAATCGCACTCTCCAAGAATACCACCAAGAATTTCACCAAGAATACCACCAAGAGATACTAGAAGGTAGGCACATATATTAGGCTAGATAGCACTAGAGAGACAAACCAATAATCACCCCAGAATATCCACCTTCCATTCTTGTAGCTGCAGCTCCAAACTTGTTCTATACTTGAGAGAGTGAGTGAGGTGAGTTAGTACAAATGAGCTAGAGTTCCCTCTATTTATATTGGTTCTTGTCACATGTCTAGGCCGACTTTTCCTTTTAGAGTCTAATACATTAATATTAATTCTTTTATTGAGCTGAATTGTCTTCTAGGGATTTTACACATCTGTTTAGGGTTTCGATGGCTTCCAAAATATTCTATTCTAGTCAAAGGTTACACATGGAGGTTAATACCTCCCGCAACTACCATAATATCAACACTCCCTCCTAGATAGGGATGTATTAATTGCAATGGTCTCAAACACATCCATCCATTTCACATGGTATGGGAAAGGATCACATAGTCTTGCAGACCATACTACAGGTAGCATCATCATAGCCACACAGGCTATATCATAATCAAGAAGATCAAATCACGAGCATCATCATCACTATCCATATAGATGACAATTACCTCCAACACTACTGTTTGGCACACCAACCTAGGAAACACCTTCAACACTACTGTTTGGCACACCAGCCTAGGAAACACCTTCAACACTACTAGTATTCTCCATGACAATCAAGTAGTAGTACACGATTACTGTAATTCCATCCAATAGGTCACAACAATTTCGATCCATAATAGTACACAACTACTATCCAGTGGTACAAAACCACTCCTAGTAGCATACAACTACTATTTAGTGACATACAATTAGTACCAGTGGAACACATCCACCATAGTAGTACATAGCTACTGTCAAGAGACACACAATCTCCATTGCAATCAACTAATATCTACACAAGCTATCACCATGCAGTACAACAATCTTCTGACATCAAATCATATCATCGTATGCATCATCTCTCGAGGCCGTACTCCATCTGAGTAATCATGCATGATGCTAAATAAGTCATGTGTTGGACTCGGCGCACTCAACAAAGTGTCTCGCATAATTCACTCACTCAACAGAGTGATACAGGGACCATTATTCTAATTTGGACATACGTCCTAGAAGAATGATTGTCCCAACAGATGCTGAATGCCCCACAATGGGCTACAAGGACCATTCTTCTAATCCAGACATACGCCCTAGAAGAATGTTAGTCCTCCCATATACTTACAGCCATGCCATGGGATATAGAGAAAATTTCTACAGGAATGTCAGTCTTAGACTATTTTCTTATCGGATCACCATATGTACCATAGAGATCAATCTCTACCCATATGTGCCTTAGAAAATATTGGTCCCGTATCAACCACCCTAATCGGGACACCATGTCCTTAGGGGGCAGTCTATTCAACATGATCCAACCATTAACTGGGCCTGAGAAGAATATTGGTCCTAGACCATTTTGCTAATTGGGCCACAATCTGTGCCTTAGGAAAATACCATTCTATTTTATGTCAACAATATGTCAACTTGGACCATTCTCCACAAGGAGAATGTTTGTCCACCAACAATCTATTCTGCATGGACCATTCTCCACCTGGAGAATGTTTGTCCACCAGGACAATGACTATCCATGATGCCATATATCAACACTCCCTCCCAACCGAGGAAGTCGTCTCCTCCCTTTCAACCAAGGGAGAAATATCCACGAGTCCCAGCTTGTCCCTCAAGTATGCAAACTTTATCTTGGACAGAGGCTTCATCAAAATATCAATTGTCTTCTCATCTATGGAGATATATTGGAGAACTACTTTTTCCTTCTGGACTTTATCACAGATAAAATATTACTTGATCAAAATTTTCTTCAACGTGTCATGGAACATAGGGTTCTCTGAAAGCTTCACACAACTCTGATTATCACAATATATCATAGTCAAATACAACACTTGATCAAATAGTACAGAAACCAGCTTATAGAGCCATACTGCTTCCGTACAAGCATCACAAGCTGCAATATACTCTACTTCTGCAGTGTTGCATGATATCATAACAGAGCCCAAACTAAAACATATACCAGAATTAATTTTTCTGTCATCTGCACTCCCTACCCAATATGAATCAATACATACATGCAATTGTACGTCACTATTTTGAGGCATATCTCAAACCATTATTTAGCATCCCACAAAGATGTCTCAAAATGTGATTTGCAACTATCCAATGTTCATGTTTATTTTTCACCTGGAACTGACTCAATGTGTTCACAACAAAGAAAATGTGTGACCGGGTACTAACCAAATGCATCAATGAGTCAATCAACTGTCGGTACAAGGACGAGTATATTGGATCATAATCAGAGTCTCTCAACTTCTTCAGATCTGTCACCATGGGAGTTTTCATGGATTTGCAATCCATCATCCCAAACTTCTTAAGGATCTTTACAACATACTTCCCTTGCCCTAGGAAGATTTTACCACACTTATGCCATACTTCTAGTCCCAAATAATAATGCATGAGACCAAGATCCTTCATATCGAATTTAGAGGTTAACTCCCTCTTACACTGAATAATGAGAGTCTCTGCACCTGTCAGAAACAAATCATCAACATATAATAATAGGATCACAGGTGCATTATTCACAACCTTGTAATAAAGGTTTGGATCAACATAGCTCTTGGAAAATACAAGTCAAGTAACTATCAATTTGTGCATACCAAGATCTTGGAGCTTGCTTGAGTCCATACACAACCTTCTTTAATATGCATACATGAGTTTCTCTCGGGTGTACCTAAAAAACTTAAGTTTTCTCTATGTATACTTCTTCCCTAATTACTCCATTGAGAAAGGAGGTATTTACATCCATCTGATGTAAACTCCAACCCATGGATGCTGCAAGAGATATGATGGATCTGATAGAGTTATATATGGAAAATGGAGCAAACATCTCATCATAGTCTTCTCCCTCTTGCTAGGAGAACCTTTTAGCCACAAATCTTGCCCTGTATTTATCGATACTTTAAATACTTTCCTTCAGGTCTAGGCACAATTTCCCATACATCATGATGGATTGATATTCTTCCATCATAGCTTCATTCCATTCTTTCTTCTTGACTGCTTCTTGAAAGGTGGAAGGTTTTGCATTGACAAGGCTTGTCATGAGTTCTGCATAACTAGAGAATATTTTGGGCCTCTTTCTTTCCCTAAAGATGCCATTGGGATCTTTATGTCTTTCTGCTTCCTGTAAGGTGGATTCTAGCCATGTTGGCCATTTTCTGTTCTTGGGTACAACAACTAGTTCTACAGGTTCAAGTGGTTGGTTTGGTTCTTCACTGGGATGTTCTAGAGAAAATGTACTTTCTTCCTTAGGATCTTCATTTTCTTCTTCCTCGTTGGAGTCCATGGAATCTTCTATAGATTTCTTGAAGGAAATATTCTCATCAAAAGTCATGTCCCTATTGATTTCAACCTTCTTTTGACCTAGGACATAGATTCTATAAGATTTTGATGTTTCACTATATCCAATGAATATGCCCTTCTTTACTGAAGGTTCCAACTTCTTCCCTTTTTCCTTGGGAACATGGATATAGACAATAAAACCAAATATCGTTAAGTGTTCCACACTTGGATTCTTTTCGGAGAAGGCTTCTTCTGGAGTCATGTTCTTCAATATATGATGATGAATACTATTCTGAATATATACGACTATCATAACTGCTTCTCCCCATAGAAACATGGATATATTATGGTCATTCATCATTTCCTTAACATATTATTCAATGAAACAATTCTTCCTTTCTGACACACCATTATGTTGAGGATTATATGGGACAATTAGCTCCCTCCTAATCTTGACTGCTTTACAAAAGGAAATGAACTCCTTAGAGGTGTAATCTCCTTCATTATCGAACCTCAAGATTGTTATATTCTACTTAGTGAGGAGGTTGACATTGGTCCACACACATCTAAATGAATGATATCCAAAACTCCTTTTTATTTACATGCTTCCTTTAGAATTGGTACTTGGTGAGATCACCTACCTCGCCACTTGATGGAGTCATCTGCTACATGTTTGCAACTGTCACTGTAGCTCCTTCTCAGAGCTATCGCCTGTGACCCTCCTGAAAAACGAACAACAAGAGAAAAAGTATTTCCAATAGCATTTTCATAAAAACATATGTATGGTAACAAGGATCATATAATCACCAAGGTGACCTTCCCGGGAACAAGAAATATTTCCTAGAGGAGATGTCAGTTCATCAAACAAGTGCAATAAGCATCTATATCAATAGTACTTACATGAAACCAAGTATACCTAATAGTAATAGAACCTTTCAAATATTGTTGTCACAACTATAGTGTTTACTCGTACTGTGGCAACTATCAAACTTGATATGTGCAAATTGAAACTTAACAATTTGATCAATCAAACCTGGAACCTGGAGCCTCAACTGTTAGGGAGGTTGTGCTTTTTCATTTGAATGTACTGAATCCAACATCACTTCTTGGACAAGGTCTCTTGTACATCTCCTACAAACACACTCATGTTTTGTTGGATGATATAACTTGAAAATCATATACAAGTGCATACCTTTGAAATTTGTAGCATCATTCAACTTGTCTTCTAATCTGAAACTAGACACCATTTTGACAAGAAGAGGTTAGAACTGAGTAAAAAAGGTTCAATGATTAAAACAAGCTAGAAATCCTGAAATTTTGACTTTGACCATAAAATAAATTTTGACCAAAAGTTAACTTTTGACTTTGATAGTCAACCTTTGAATTTGACCAAGAACTCAAACTTGATGTTTTTGTTGGCTGAGGGCACCAGAGAGTGTGCTAGGCTAGGGCACACTAGAATATCTAGAAATTAGGTCCAACGCTTCACTTAAGGTGCACAAAGAATTAGATTAGGGTTTGTTGCAGCTGCAAAATCAGAAACCTTAGTTGCAGCTGAAACTGGTGCTATAACGAGCTTGACAAAGAACTCCCTCTCTACCTTCCAACGGTTAGACTATTTTGAAGGTAGTGTTGGCCCATAACATGTTAAAGTATTCAATGTGCTCATTTTACCATAGACAATATTACAATATTGTCACCCAACCATACGCACGTAACCACCCCCGAGCACCATAACCTTTGCTAGATAGAATGA
Source organism: Picea glauca (assembly GCA_000966675.3). Lineage (NCBI taxonomy): Eukaryota > Viridiplantae > Streptophyta > Pinopsida > Pinales > Pinaceae > Picea > Picea glauca. The sequence continues at coordinate 169,604 of JZKD02S1674831.1, forward strand.
TTCCGGAAGCAACACTAGAACCAACAGATAACCAAGAGAGAGAATATTTCTCCAAAGATAGTGCGCCAGAAAAAAATCCCAAAACCGCAAAGCAAGAACAATACTCAACTGCAACAGTTGCAGTTGAAGTCACCAAGAATACCACCAAGAATATCAGAATGCCTCTAAGAATTTCACCAAGAATACCACCAAGATAGTAGAAGGTAAGGCACATATCTTAGGCTAGATAGTGCTAGATAGAGAGACTAAGAATCACCCCATAATATCCACCTTCCATTATTGCAGCTACAGCTCCAAACTTGCACTATACTTGAGAGAGTGAGTGAGGAGAGTTAGTACAAATGAGCTAGAGTGGCCTCTATTTATAGTGGTTCTTTTCATCAGCCTGTGCCAACTTGTCCTTTTAGAGGCTAATACTTTAATATTAATTATTTAACTGAGCCGACTTGTCTTCTAGGGTTTTTACACATCTGTTTAGGGTTTCTCTAGCTTCCAGAATATTCTATTCTAGTCAAAGGTTACACATGGAGGTTAATACCTACCGCAACTACCATAATATCAACATAGCCTTCATGATAGAAGGGTATATTTTTGGGGTACAACAAGACCTCAAAGGATTACAATATCTTCATTCCAACACCGAGGAAGAAAGTTATGAGAGGAGATATTAGGTTCAAGGAGAACTTGGAATCTAAGAGATCCTAAGAATCGTGAGCAGTGATAAAGGACGAGGAGCAACAGGCTTCGAAGGATGAATAATATTCAACAACTCAGACTTCAGGTGGGGAGGAGGATTTATCCCCTTCCAGTCTTTTGAGGAGACCCAGGTGGCTATTATAGACATTGAGGAATTCCAGTGAGGCTCCTAGGAGTGAAGTTAGAGAGAACATGCCTCCAAATAAGTTTCCAAACTATATGGTTCTTATGAGTAGCATCCTTGATGCCGATCCTTCCATGTTTGAGGAATCAACAGATCAACAGGTATGGAAGGATGCCATGGTATAGAAGTATACCTCTATTATGAGGAATGATGTTAGGGACATAGTGTCGATACCGAAGGGGAAGTCAATTGTGAGTTCCAGGTGGATTTACAAGATCAAGCATGTTGCAGATGGTAGCATTGAGAATTTCAAGGTGAGGTTTGTGGAGAGAGGGTTCTCCCAGAAAGAGGGAGTGGTACAAGGATATATTTTATCCAGACACCAGGTGTGGTTCTATTCAAGCTATTATTTCTATTGTTTTAGTTATGATGTGGAGGATAAATCAGATGGATGTGAAAACAACTTTCCTCAATGGTATCATTGAGGAGGAAGTATACATAGAGAAGCCTCAATGCTTTGAGGTACATGGGATGGAGTCTCATGTGTGTAGGCTTAATACATCCATAGAATCAAATAGACACCCAAGGTGTGGTATTCCAGGATTGAAGAATACTTGCAGAGTATGGGATTTCCCAAGAGTCAGGTGAATCCTAACTTGTACTTCATACTTGTTGGGTCGGATCTACTCATATTGGTTTTGTACGTTGATGATTTGTTTTTCACAGGTGCAAAGGGTCTTATTGTAGGGTGTAAAGAAGATTTAGCTAGTGATTTCAAGATGAAGGACATTGGATTGATGCATTACTTCTTGGGGTTAGAGGTATGACATGTATTGGAAGAGATATTCCTTGGACAAGGGAAGTATGTAGTAGATATATTGAGGAGACTCATGATGGAGGAATGTAAACCGATGGCTACACCTATGATTACAAATATGAAGGAGGTGATCACTTTAGATTCAAAGTTGGTGGATCCTAGGATATAATGGAAACTGATAGGGTCCTTGATTTATTTGGTCAACACTAGGAAAAATATTTGTTTTGCTATGAACACCTTGAGTCAGTTCATGGTGGAGACGAGGTAGGTGCATTGGGTAGCAACGAAACATGTGCTCAGGTACTTGAGAGGTAAAATGGAGTATGGATTGAGATATCTTGGAGGAGATGGAGTGGAGTTGTAGGGATATACAGACTTAAATTGAGCAGGGAGTGTAGTAGACAGAATGAGCACCTCAGGGTGATAATTTAGCTTGGGATCGACAATGATTACTTGGTTCAGTAGGAAGCTGACTTTTGTAGCACTCATTTCAATAAAGGCATAGTATATGGAAGTGAGTATGGCTAGCGGCTAGCTATGAATCCATTTGGATTCAAAAATTGCTTACATGTTTATTTGATTAAGAGTTGGAGCCTACGGTGATATACTGCAATAATCAAAGTTGTATCAAACTCTCAGAGAATCCATTATTCCATGACAGGTCCAAGCATATTGAGATTAGATACCACTTCATTCAGGATAGGATCCATAAGGGAGTAATGAAGTTTCAATATATTTCCACAGATGAGAAGGTTGCAGATATTCTGAACAAACCCTTGGAGAAAGGGAAGTTTGTATTCTTCAGAGACAGACTTGGAGTGGTGCAGAATACCTTCCTCGCTAAGAGGTAGTGTTTATGCTAGTGGTAGAATCATACATGTATTTCCACATAGTTCTATGTGTCTAGATGTATGGAAATCGTCCAAAGCCATCTATTTTGAATTTACTTTAATTAAAGGAATTATTAAAGTAAATTGCTTTTATTAATTAATTATGTAATTAGTTAATTGAGTTATTTAAGGAAATTGATAAAATTAATTAGCATGCTTCTAAATCTCAAGTGAGGTGATAATTAATCTCAACTATTAATCACTTTGGAGATTAGAAATAGATTATAACTCACGATTATAAAAGCAAGGCTAGGGTGAAGGAGGAAGAAATTTGACACTTGAGAATGGAGAAGGACCTTTTCTTTCAAGAGGATTGGATAAAAAAGGACTATGATTCAATATCTTAGATAGGTGGAGAAGTACTTCCATCTAGAGATCAAGTCAAGGAGAAGATAGAATAAAAAAAACATAGGTGGGTTTCAGTTAGAGGAAGCCACATGGAAGTATTGCATTGTACATATCTTTCTATACAGTCTTTCCACACATGTATATGAGTTTCAATGGAGACAGTTGCATACATACATGGGTTTTCTGATGGAAATTCAAATACACCTCAAAAAACATGCTTTTTTGGGCCGTATAGCAGGTCAGACTTTGTTAGGTTTGTCTAAAGTTGTATTTCTCTCAATGGGCCATTATCCCTGTTACGGGAGCCTTGATTTTAGCATAATAAAATCATTCTCAGCACTGGTTTTCCCTCTGAAGTTTTTCCAGGGGTCCTCTTGCAGTTGTTGAATGATCTTGCATACCTCTTGATCTTGCTTCCATTCTATCCTTCCTTCTTCCACCCAATCAAATTATGGAATATAAATAACACATAGTGAACCCTTTGTTTCTTCTTCTTTCCTTGAAAGTGCATCTGCCAGAATATTATGTTTTCATTTCTTGTAGATAATTTCAAAGTCATAACCTAACATCTTTGTAACCGATTTTTCTCACTCTTCTAAAGATAATTGTTTCTCCAAGAAGTACTTCAAACTATCGTGATTAGTTATCACTTTGAATTTCTTCCTATTAGGTAAGGGTGCTATTTATTAAATGCATGTAGTATGGACAACATTTAGTTTTCATAAATGGGTTTGAGTAAGTTTTTTCCTTTAATTTGGCTTCTTTCAAAGGCAAGGTACCTTCCTTATTGCATTAAAATTGCACCAATGCCATGGCCTGATGCATCACAATCCACAATAAATGTTTTTGTGAAGTTAGGTGTGGCTAGGATAAGAGTTGTACACATAGCCTCCTTAAGTTTTTCAAAACCTCTGGTTGCTTCTTGTGTCCAAGAAAATGCTTCCTTATTTAATAATTCTATTATAGGTGTCATTATTTGACCACAACTCTTGAAAATCTTGCAATACTAGTCTGTCAATCCTAAGAATCCTCTAATTTTCTTCAAGGTTTTGGGAATTGCCCATTCCCTCATAGATTTAATTTTGTTAGGGTCCACTTTTACACCTTCATGAGATAAAGTATGACCCAAATATTCCACTTCTTAAACCCCAAAGGCACACTTGGAAGGATTTGCATAAAGTTGTTTCTCTTCCAAAAGTTGTAATACTTTGTTAATATGTTGTACATGCTCTTCCCACGATTTGTTGTAGATTAATATGTCATCAAAAAATACTATCACAATGTTTCTAAGGGTTTGGAAATATAATTCATCAAGCTTGGAAATGTTGACGGTGCATATAGTAAGTCCAAATGGCATAACTAAAAACTCATAATAACATTTTTGTGTTCTAAAGGCTGTTTTGGGAATGTCCTCCTAACTCATTTTGATTTGATGATATACTGAATGAAGATCCAACTTAGTAAGGAAAATTGCTCCATGCAATTCATATAATAATTCATCAATCACAGGAATAGGAAACTTATCTTTGATGGTCATTTTGTTGATCTGTCTATAATCTGGACACATACGACATGAAACATCCTTCTTCGTAACCATCACTATTGGTGAAGAGAAAGAATTTTGGCTAGTTTGAATGATGCCCACCTATAACATTTCTTGGATCACACGCTCAATCTCACTCTTTTGTGTTTATGGATACCTATAAGGCTTAATGTTAGGTGGTGCACTTCTTGGTTGCAAATGAATAGCATGGTCATGATCTTGAGCAGGTGGAATACTCTTAGACATCTCTCCAAATACTTTGGAATGGTTGTTGATAACTATTTGGTGATCCACTGAAGAAGAGGATATAGATGTTTGAACATCTAGTGAGCACAATTGTGCAATTACAACACAATGCCCATTTTTGAGTAATTTTGTCATGCTATTAGAGATTATCACCTTAGAGGGTTTCCCTTGGATACCTCTAAGCTCAATTTCCTTGTCTTCTGAGGAAAATATCATGAAAATATCTAGAAAATTAAGGGTCATTGTTCCCAATGATTATAACAATTGGACTCCTAATACAACATCAACAACCCCCATTTGGATGGAAATCACGGGACTATCCAATAAATACGGCCCCGTATTGAGCTTAATACTATGACACTTCCCAGAAAAATTCATGGTAACTCCATATGCAATCATTACTTGAAACTCTAGTGTTGGAAATACAAAGCAATTGAGATCTTTTGATAAATTATAATTGATGAAGTTATGGGTACTACCAAAATCAATCAAAATTGTTACCTTTTTCTTTTTGATGTATCCTTGTATCTTGAGGGTTTGTGGAGTACCGATTCCGACCAATGCATGACAAGGTATTGTTGGAGTAGTCTCTTATAGATCTAGATCTTTTGATGGTTCCAATTATTGATCTGCTTCCTCTTCAAAATATATGTAGAATAATTTCTTCTCCCCACATTTATGCCCCTTATTGTACTTGCTGTCACAATTGAAACATATTCCCTTTGATCTTATTTCATCCATTTGTTTAGGTGTCAAACTTGTTGGTTGAGTGAGGTTAGGAGAGGGAGCATGGTGATCTCTATAGTTGTTAGTGGTCACCCTTCTAGTAGCCATTTTTTTGTTTTCCACTTTCCTTTCCATATTGAAAGCTTGCTCTAGGGATTTAGGTTTGAAGAGACACACCTCATGTTGAATTTCCTCCTTTAAAGTTCCCATAAAGAGATCTAACAAATTATCCTTAGGAATGTTATTTACCCTGAGACTAAACTTTTGGAATTGTTGAATGTGATCTGTAATTTGACCTTTTTGCTGAATGTTTATCAATTGACTAAATAATGCATTTCTCTTAATATCCCCATAATGTGATATCAATTCATCCGTAAAAATGGACCAAGAGATACTATAATTATTTTTTCTTTCACAAAGCCATTGATACCAAACAAATTTATCATTTTATAAATACAATGATGCAATAGGTACCTTTTGTAAGCTTGGCACTTGGTGTAGATAAAAGAATTGTTCCATCTGGAATATCCATGTTATAGGATCTTTACCATCAAACTTTCTCATATCGATTTTTGGAATGAAGTAGTTCCTTGGTGCCAACTTGAAGCCCCGATGATGTGGATATTAGAGTAATGAATGATCATGATTATGAGATTCAATATTTTTTCTCTCCAAATGTGACAAAATAGTCCCTGTATGTGATTGAGTCTCAACAACCCGTTCTTCTTATTTTCATTATTTCCTTTCATATTTTTATCTCCTTTAGAGAGTCTCTCATGTAGGTTATTCAAGAATTATTCCATATTATTTTCCATATGTTCTTGATTTTCATTCATTTATTTTTTCAGGTATTCCTAAGAATGTGATAAATCCACTTGTTTCAACATACTAGCAATCAGTTCATCAACTTGGTTCTTTAATTGGGTTAGCCTGTTTTCTAAGTCTTCACTTTCTTCAGATAACATGTTTGAGTTTTTGTGAGGAGTATCGATATTATTTCTTGTAGAACCCTTTACCATGTGAAAAAATAGTAATGTTCCTCTTTTTCCTCTTTATCGCAAATTTTGAATCACCAAATTATATCTTCCAATCAAAAGTTATGCCAATTGTAAGTTGTGTACCTTTAAAACCCTAATTTGGAGTGTGTCTGGATGGATGACCTTTGTCTTCATATATTTCTGAACTTTGAAACCTTTTGGATTTGAAATTTTGTCATGTAGTATTCTAATATGACTTCTTAAACACCTAAAAATTTCACAGTTTGAACCTTCCATGATAAAAAGTTATAGAAAAAATACCAAAATGTATTATTTAAGACTAATTTCAAGATTAGTAAACAAACCCAACTCCCACAAGATATATCTCACAAATTGTAATGATTCAAAATATGAAAATTTTTCCACTTATAACTCGTTATGTCTCCTCGATATTATGAAAATTTTAGAGTCTGAAACTACACCATAATGTTTTTATAGAGAAAATAAAAACATGACTTGTTTGAGACTAATTTTAGGACTAGTCACAAACCCTAACTTCCACAGGAGATATATCTGAAAATATAATGAACCAAAACCCAAAATGTTTATCACCTATACTATGACATTTCTCCTCAGTCTCCACAAATTATAATTGTCTGAAAATCCCTAGAAACAAAATTATAGTGAAAATTCCAAGATGATTTGTTTAGAACCGATTTCAGGATGAGCCCAAAACCCTATGTTGAAGGAAAATCTCCCTGAGGACAGGTATATCTCCTCTTGAGAGCTAGACTCTTAACTCTTAAGACAGAAGATATTAAAACGTGGACACTGAATTCCTTTCAGATCTATACAAACTAATGCATGAGAAGGAAGGAGAAAATAAGTACCTTTTATCGACGTTTGTCCTTGCACGCTCCGAGTTGAGCTTCGATATTTAGCTCCTCAATAAGCCCTGTAGACAAACAGTAGTACAACCACTTCCTACTCTATTGATATTAGCTCGAAATAGATCTGTCTATCATAGACAAGTTTATGCGAAATTAAACACAAACTAGAAAGAAATAGGCCAAGCGTGTCATATTAATGAGAACAATGACAGAAGTAACTTACAAGCGTAGATGCGAATGTGACAGCTTCGTCAAGTCCCCTTTGTCTAACCCTTGCTCAAAATATCCACGATCCAGATGACAACAACTTTACTGATTACTTTCCTCCAGTTCACCGTATGTTTCCTATGATATCATAGGTTTCATGCTTCCAATTCTTCCTCCTTTCCCACCATGATAGAGCCTGCTTATATAGGTTTAGAGAAGCCTAACTTCTTGAGGTATCTTTAGGGTAAGTTGAGGAATTCCCTCCTTAGATTAGGGACCTTCTCCTAAGATCATGGTTGAACCAGGAATTCGAATGCAACTGCCTTCCAAACTTGAAAGATCCTCCCCTTATTCTCCTCAACATATCAACTGCTGCGCAGATTAGACAGCGCTCCCTAGTAGGCTCAAAGGGGGCGCCAACACTCTAAATATCTGTAGCGCTCCTTCAGAGGGGAAGTTTGGTGTTATAATGCTCCCTAGCACCTTATAGGGGAGCGCCAGTGCTCCCAAGGGTGATGTAGGGGAGCGTTCTCTTCTAAAACCTTAGTTTGAAAGCTTCTTTCAGGTGGCAAGAGATACTTGACTTCAGTTAACCATCCCTCTTCCTTCAGATCAAGTGTTTGAGACTTTTTAAGTGTCTCCTTGGTGTCGTCATAATGGCAGTATGTTTTGTTTGATACTTGTGACACTTGTGGCACTTGTGAGCAACATGCGACACTTGCGAGCAACACGTGACACTTGCCAAAGTGAGTAATGTTGATGTGTAACAGATTGCCCCCCAAAGTATGAAGTTAGAAGACATGAACTGATAACTGAAATTCTTTGTAGAATTTCAAGCAAGGGTATAGATGCAGAGAACCTGACAGAAGCTGCACACAAACATCCAACCAATATTATGACATGTTTCAAACCCAAGGCAGGCATACCTATGCTCGGGTGATCAAGACTTGCAAGATATGGCCGCCATAAAATACACTGCGGATCCATAATTGTATTGATAAAAAGGTATAGCCACCGAGGATACAATGTGGATCTATACTCTGATAACTTGAACTGATTGTAGCCACGAAGAATACATAGTGGATCTATGAGATGACAAGACATAGCCACGACCAATACAAAGTGGATCTATGTAACAATGTATGTATCATTTGTTCAAGAGAAATTCCTTCGCAACCTGGGAAAAGAACATATCAAAGTGATCACTCAACCCAAGGTCTTCTCACCGATCCTGATGTAGTATGAGTCTAACCATGTGAATAGATGTCCTGATGTCGAACATGGCAGAAACCACTTGATTATCGGTCAATGATGTAAACCGTTAACAAGCACGAGGGAGATCACCATTAATGTCAATGATTCCCAAGGTACTTTAGTACATTCCAACGAATGTGAATGGATGGGCTAGAGTCGAACATCCGTGGAATCATTCGATCAGAGGTCAATGATGTAAAACCACCGTCGAAAGTGAGGAGGCCTGCCATTGAGGCATGCAGGTCCCAAAGTACTAATTGGTTTCTAAGTGTAGTTCCTGGATAATGTGTTGAAGTCGACAGGAATAGGCTCGTCGAAGGAGGGCCTTGATGTATCCCCCATCAACGACACGAAATGGACATAGATATGTAATTGGTAGATCAAATGAACATGGACTGACACGGGCATTGAGACAAGATATTTTTGACGGCTGACTCTCGAGGTGGATACTTCCCTTGAACACTGAGGCACGACAGTAGAAACGTGACATGGACCAAAACTTGATGATGCAGTGGATGCTGTGACTTACGTCAGGCGACCCAAAGGAGTGAAATAAACTCAAAGGATTGGCTCAGTGCAGAGGTTCAACAGATTAAATGCGTGCAAAAGACAAGGTGCCATGTTCAAGGGAGACTCTAAGAGTTACTTGGTAATGTTCTCAAGAGACTGCTTAGCTTGCTTCTTTCAAATTTTCCCCCATCCAGATAGACGAGTACCTCTTTTTTAATTTAACGAGTTCGAGGAGGGTAACACATGCTCGATATAACTCACCTTCAGTAAGTTCCTCTTCCTTTGTTTAACGAACTGGAAGAAGTAAGGGTTTGGTCCCGTACGGGCCTGTCGATGTTTGTTTAAGCGAGTCCAAAGACAGAAAACTCGAAGGTTTTTCATGATTATAGAGTCTGGAAAAACAATTAAAAGAGAACTCTCTCAGTTCCTTTTTCGTACAGTTAGTCTCACAAGGCCGAAAAAGAGATAAAATACCACTTGAAAGACGCCCTTTCGAACCTTTTAACGAGTGTGAAAGGAAGCAAGATCACTCGACGATCATTTCATATTTAGAGAGTCTGAAAAGAGTTTAAAGATGACTCCAGGGGGTTCCTTTTTCGTGTGTCCATACGGGTCCGAAAAAGAGATAAAAGTCTACCCGGTGCATTCTTATATTCTCGAGCTTGAGAACGAACTAAGACTATGCTCATGGATGTGACAAGGTAAACAAAAAATCATAACTGCTTTGAAACCTGTAGTGTCAAAACTGCAATCCAGAGGTTTAGTGAAGCCATTATATTGTCAAAGAAACCCACAAATAACTATACCTTATAAAAAATGGAAATTTA
>JZKD02S1674831.1:190712-212751 GCA_000966675.3 Picea glauca
GACATGTGAGGGATTGTATTGAGCGAAAAGTGTTAAAATGAGGGGAAATATATCATGATTACTGCTCATAAAACATCAAACAATCAACTGTATCGTAAATCAAAAGAATATATCATTGTAATTCATCCATGTGTGATCCTTTAACTGTCATAATACATAATTTATCTTAACTATAATTTAATTTTAAGAACATGGAGTGGATAGTGAATATGGAAAGGGGAGGGGAGTTGTAAAACCAATTAACGAATATTGTTCGTAAAACCAATTAAGTAATCCATAAAAACAACTTTGTATTCAATACAAGGATACCAATACCAATTAACAATTTTTGTGTGTCAAAATTGTTCACTGTCCCAGATTTAATTTTTCAAAATTTCTCAATTAACACAATCTTTAATCATACTCAGAACCACTATGCCTTTCAACAGTCTTGTTAAGGGAATACTTGTTTCTTTTCATTTCCTTTCCTTTTCATTTAAACAAAATCAAAAGCAACACACAGTCACATTGCTTCATCTTTGTCCAACATATATTTCTATAAAATATAAACCATTGCCTATAATTCGCAATTTCCCAAATCAAACATAGACACATGTTTTTCTTCCAAGTCGAATAGATTGTTAAAACTTGCCCGATTTCATTCTTTTGATAATATTAACCAATAAAAAGTGCAATGGAACCATAATACAAAACCCGAGCTTTATTGTTGATGGTGCAACCAAATAAAACAATGCACGATGTCTCCATAATCCATACACAATAAACAACGAAATCATAGTTATCACTTTCCATATCTTGCAATGATCACGATTGGGGAAAATAACACATACAACATCCATCAACTAACAATTGACACCACACTATAGGCATAGAACAATTCAACGCATAACGAAAAGGAGGCAACACTCTGACTGTACATTATCACTGGCCTAATCAACCAATTAATAAAATGAGCTAGGTTTTCAACGTAACTGTCATACAAAAGGAGACAACCCCTTGGTTGTATAAAAATTCTCATCCCCAATTACAACTTTCCAACAACTCGATCAAACAGAGACAAGAAAATACTCAAAGCAACTGTCATAACCACTCAACTAATCTAAGACAGTCAACAAGACACCCAAAAAGAATGCGAATGGTTAGAGTTATCAAAATCAGGCTCTGTAACAATGAACAAAAGAAGTAATCAAGAGTTCGCTCGGTCATCAAAGCACAAAGAGACTGGAGTTAGAACATATCAACAATAGGCAACGACCCTTTGAAACAAGCACGGTGGAACCACAAGCTTTTATAACTCTTTGTTTGTGTAATAGTGTGACAGTTCAACACCAGGTAAGGTAGGAAATGATGCAGAGGAGAAATGATTGCTTACTGAATAACAACAAATATCAAGACACACAGAGGCATAACCCTCATGCCTTTCTCAAGGGACGAACCAATTTATAACAATGCCAGTGGAAATGCAGACCCAAGGTATCACCAACAACCATAAAGAATACATCTTGGCATAATGGCCATACCATAACCAACTCGCTGATGCCAATACCACAAAAATAAGCCCACGACCAAGTTAATAACTCACGACCGTGGATCTGGAGGATACATAGTGACCAAAAGGTAGTTCGAAAACATATACAACAACCCCATAGCAACCCGAATACAACCGAACATAGTTACCATAACTGTGAGGAAGTAGCCAACAAGGCTAAACAGAGAAAAACCCTCCAACCAAAATACCCATAACTTCTTAAAACAACAAAGAGCCATCAAATTTTTTCACCACATAGAACAACTAACGAAATCATAACTTCAACAACCAATTCTTTCATTTGCAAAACGAATAACCACACAGTCATTCCAGAGAGAAGACCCACGCATTTACACAATTGCCAATCTCAGGAAAACACAAACCAATACATTACCGAGCCATCGTTCATTTCATACACAAACTGAAATTCATGGATGGGAGAAAAGAACCATACCTGTAACCAATGGTTTTAAAAAGGGTGAGATGGTCGAGCAGTTCCTTCTAGGCTTGAATATCAGAGCTTAACCTCCAACAAAACCAAATGAAACAATAACCAGGCTAGGGTGATGGCCCGATGAGAGAAGTATGGAGTGACGTGCATTTACTGCACGTCGCTTCCATCTTCCTCCCCATTCAATTTCATAGTACACGATAGCCAACCAAAAACCATACCATTAACCATGCCATTAATTCCATACATTGAAACTTGCAACATATTGCTTTCCAATTGCGCCACCCAAAAATTTGCATTAACCATTGCGAAAACATACCATACCATATATCAAATTCTCCCGATATAACTAAAATATTATTCGCATAGTCACTAACCATTTCTATTTAGGACTAACACTAATTTCTTTTCATTTCATTTGCACATAACCTATTAACATAGCATGGTATAGTCCCTTTCTTTTGGATTTTTTTGTTATAAGTCTCTTTCCATTTCTTTTGTTTTATGTTGTTACTAACATATGTCTTGTGCAGGTGTAGCCAGGTAATAATCATGGTGGTATCATCAGATGTAACAACTGTAGTATATGCCACCCATAACATAGAATTAAAGCTTAGAATAAGGGAACATCACATAAAATGCATTATCCACCTGCCATTATGTCAAACAAAAAAAACAAGACTGCGTCATCAACCATATAAGACCTTGTAAGCAATATCGAAACAACAACATGAAAAGTGTGATATGGCTATCTTTGAGCCTCTAGTCTACAAGGGGATCCGACCTACTAGTATTATTTTATTAGGATAGTTTAAATAATAGGCTTTAGCAATACTTTGCAGGCGAAATTCCTTGTTGCGATTTTAATCGTCAACAGATTGGAGGCTCCACTGGGAAATTTGTTTCCAATAGATTAAGAACTCAGAATATATGGTTTCGTAGACCAAAAGAACAATGTACCAAGAAGATATAACCCGAATGCTCATGCAACAGGGGGAAGTAAGCGGATTTAATGGAAAAATGATTGGGAATTTGGGAATAACTCATGAAAAATTTTAAGTATGAGGGGGTTTATCCTTGTATGCATAATCATTCAACCAAAATTTGTTCTTGACTTCAAGGAGAAAAAAATTATGGACTTGCTCTTTTAATTCTCAAATGGATGAAGAAATGGAAAGCAGAAGCGGGAGGTAACCAATTTCTTTATAAGACAACAGTGAATGAAGATAAAAAATTCAATTATGGTTTCAAGGGGAACATCGTAACAACTGTGTAAGATTGATTTTTATTGACTAACAATACCTTGAAGGAGTGTCACTATGGCAGAACTGATCCAACGTTGATTCTTGACCAAAATTAAACTAAAACGATGGAAAGAAATAAAAGTCATGACATAAATGGAACTACAAAATTCAAAACAACAGAAATAAAATAACAGAATTGCAAAAAGCAGAAGGAAAACTATTAAAAAAAATAGAATTTAAACTATTGTAAAGGAAGAAATAAAAAAAAGTAGTGAAAATGAAAACAAAACTAGACTACTAATATACAAAAAATCCAAACAACGTTAAAACTTTTCAAGTTGGCTCCACATAATGTTTTAAGTGAGAACCGTTAGTGTTGTAGGAGAACAATCACTCCTGTAAATATTTTAGAATGTAAGAGTTTTTACCTAGGATAAAATCGATCTTGAAAGGACCCAACCATCATTTTTGAAACTTTGAGATGATTGATAGTCCTTTAGAGTACACGATTAGATCATCTAGATAGATATGAATAATATTGTTGATCAAATCGTCAAAAGCTACTTTCATAGGTATTTTAAAAGTGTCACTTTCATTAGATAAGTTGGAAGGAATACGTTCATAAGCAAAGGTACCCCAACGAGTAATAAAGGTGGTTTTATATTTATCTACCCTTTTTACCTTGATTTGATTGTAACCAGAAAAACCATCAAGTAAGGACATCATTTGTGACCCTTCAACTTGATGAAAAATCATTTACATGTTAGGGAGAGGAAAGTGATCTTTTATACTAGCCCGATGTAATGCACGAAAGTCAACGAATAATCTGATCTGACCGTTTTTTTTCTGAACAGGAACCAAATTGGAAATCCATTCAGAATATTTGACCGGAAATATGATTCCAGCCTTTAATAGTTTTTCCAACTCCTTTCGAATAGTTGCTTCCAATGCAGGGTTGATAGGTCTTTGCTTTATCCTAATTGGTTTTATGCCTTCCTTGATGGGAATGGCATGTTGTATAAGAGAGGGATCAAAACCACGAATATCCTCATAAGACCAGGAAAAAACATCTTGAAATTCTCCAAGCAGCTTGTCAAAATTCTTCTTCTCTTCATCAAAACATTGGGCACCTATTTTAACATTCTTTGGAGACTTAGGCATCCCAATGTTCAAGGAGATGGTTTCACCCACCTTCCTTTTCGACTCCTCTTCTTTATGTTTATATTTATTGCCTACATCACTCGATGAAAATGAACTTTCTAGAGGATTCAAACCCTTAGGAATCTTGTTATCTTCCATGGATATAATTCCTCAAGCTTATAAGGTTCATTTTGAATGAAAGCACAGATGCTCTCACCTCTAGGGAAGACCTTCCATGATTCTATATTGTCAGGGATATGTGGATGATATAGAGATTGAAAAGTACAATCATGTTTGTGTGGTAGAAGTTGTCAATTAGGAGAGGCTGCAAAAACAACTAACCGATCAACCATCGAGTTCAATTAACTCTTAACATGAGTAATGTTGAAATATAATAGGTTCGAGATAAGTTCCCAAACAGTTTGAGTGTATCGTTTCATCAACTTGTTGCTAGGAGAGTATATCTTACGTACCAGGTTCACAACAAGCTCAGAATCTCCAAAAACTATAAGGTGACCACAACCTATATTATAGGCGTTTTCAATGCCTAATAATAAAGCTTTGAATTCAGTGACATTGTTTGTGCAAGCAAACTCCAACCTATAAGAAAAGTTATGAATTTTCCCTACATGAGAGTACAAGAAAATTCCATCTCCATCACCTTCATTAGAGCATGAACCATCAAAGTGCATGTGCCACATACCATCATCTAAGTCGATTTGTTCCAAAGGAATGTTATCCTCCTCGGCAAAGATGGAATAGACCCCTAGGTCCTCTTCGACATAATTCACATTAGGTTGTGGGACACTCTCTATGTAAGGTGAAATCCTTCCCTCTCTAAGGACTATGATGTTTTTACCATTCCGAGGAATGGATAAGTGTGTCCCGTCGAGTGAGAGGTATCCACCCATCAAAGCTTGCCAATATCTTCCTAAGATGATTGAGTAATTTCTTAATGGCATATCAATTACCTGAATTCTAAGTGTTGTCCTTATTTCAGGGTGTGCACACAAAACTAAGGTCACATCTTTAATATCACCTATGGTCGTTTGTTATAGACTATTATAAGAGAGCATGCTTCTAGCGTTTTCATGTGTACAAGACAAGCCTATATCTTCCATAATAATCTTCGACATTACACTTGAGACCTAACCGTTTTCAATGAGGCAACAATGGGCGATCTTATCCATAATTTTTACAGAACTATAAAAAGGGGGATTTTTTACAGGGTATCTAAAGTTATGTACACCTACTTTATTTACAGACGAATCATCTTCATTACCTCTTCAGAGAGGTTGGATACACCAAAATCTTTTCCTTCCATGAATTGTTTTAGATGCCTCTATTGTTCAGGGACAACAACCATGTCTAGAAGGGTGGCATATGCTTTGATGTTGGCCAACTAATTCAGAATATTGTATTTGGAAGAGGAGAGAGGAGAGGTAATTCCTTGAATGTCAAGAACCTGAGCAGTAGAAGCTGGTGAGAATGAGCTCGGGCTAGAAGAATTACAGGGAGGATCATATTTTCCTTTAGGAGCGTAGGATTTGTTCCTAGTATTAATGATCATGACATCTTTTAGCTCTACAAAATCTAGGTCAACGATGGTAGTTTTCGGTATTTTACCAAAGATCTTATCTCTGGCACTCTTCTTCACCTCACACGTGGTTTCCTCGCAAAAGTTACACCAAATCCAAGGCATGTTAGATTTAGGATGAAAATTATTTTCAATTGGATTTCTGAAGGGGGGTGAAGAAGAGGATGAAGCTCCATGGGTGAGAGGGGAGACATTTCCTTTTATCTCATATGCTATCATATGATTATTCATGTCTTGTACTAGTTGTAAGAGGGAATACATGTTTGTCTATTTAATTGATTCTCCCTGAGGAAGACCTGTTCTTTTGAGATGTTCTTCATACTCTAAACACGTATGCAGAGCGAAATCGAGGTTATCAATGGATTTTTCCTCAATCCTATGACGATAGGGGGACAATAATGCATTATAATAATGCATGAAAGTGGCTTCGTTATGAGTCCGAATGAGTTCATGGATTTGATTGTATAACTTAGTGAAACACAAGTTGAAGGAATTGATGGTCTCACCATCCTTATATGTGATGTTATTGTACTCCTGTAACTGCTCGGCTGGGATTTTAGATTGACCATAGGTGGATTTGAACCAATATAATAACTCCTCCCAAGTAGACAGAATCTTAGGAGGAAGGTCAAAGAAATCAGTCGCAACCATTCCTTCCAAAGAATTGAAAAATAAGCACGTGAAAGTATCGTTGTCATTGGCTCCTATGTTGTGACAGGCATTAGAAAATGCCACCATGTGTTCATTTGTAGTGACAATGTTATTCCTCGAAAACCTAGGAAGATTCTCTTTGAATTTAGGAAGTGGACGAGTAGCAGGTGCTAGGTTAAGAGGAGAGGAAACATGCCACTGTGCGGTTATAGAATCTTCTTCAAATTGAAAAAGCCCATACTTTTTAATGACTTTGGTGGGGTTTGTGGTAGATTGGACAGGGATATGGTGGCTATATAAGATATCAATCACTGATGAAGCTAAAGACTAAGAGGAAGAAGCACTTCCAGTGCCACCAGAGTCACCATTAGATGTCATCTTTTGGATGATAGGTAAGGGAGAGAAAGACAAACTGGATGAATCAGACAAGGTTCTCCTTAGAGCACTTTGTTAGGTTGATAACACAATGTTCCTTCTTCCTATTTCAGTAATAGGATTAATTTTAGGTGATAAGCCTCTTTTTCTCCTAGAAACACAAGGGTCTAAGGACATGAAAAGAAGGTCAAAGCTGAAGGAAAAAAAAGGTTATTGTTGATTTCTAGGTTGTCTATGTCTAGCTTCCCAACGTTCTTGGGTACTAATGTCTCGTTCAATTTTTTCCCATGAATGATTAAGATCAACCCGAGTGTTAGCAATGTCTAAAATGGTGTTAAACAAATTCAAAGCAATGTTGATCTGTTCTTAAAGATCGAGCTCAATATTGGGCTGCCTTGCAACAGGTACAGTCATTAAGAAATAAAACAGTCAAAGAATCAATATCAGAAAAAATAGATGTATTTGATGATAATCAAGCATAAAAAATCAACTAGAGAGATATTGAAGATCTCCCCAGTATGGTCACCAAAATAAATGTTGAGGAAAAGATATGAAATGATCTTACTCAAGCATTTTCAGATCTTACTTGGCTAAAGAAGGATGGATGGAAATATCACCCTATGTTTATAGCCATCAAAAATTGTTTCCTAATTCACAAGTATCGATTACAAGTTTTTAGGTTGATCTTTTTTATAAATGAAAGTTTGTTGGAAAATTATTTATTTATGTAATTTTCTGAATATAACAGATGCTGAAATAAATATAGAGACAAAAGTAAAAACACGAAGTCAATAATCAAAACATATGAGACATAAAGCAATCGTTTATTCCATTCCAATTTATCAAAAGAATCGTTCTCTTTACAAAATTCCCTGGGGAAGTTTGGACCAAAGTCAAACTTAGATGTCCCTGATGAAAACCATACAAAATGATTTCTGACAGAAAGTAAAAAAACTGAACTTTAAAATCTAGATCAACTTGCCACGGATTGTTTTCCACTCGACTTTGCACAATAGCCTTTGTCAATCATGAAATTTAATTCACAAACAGACAAGTCTACATAGACTATCAAAGATATATCAACACCTCTGAAAAAAAAGTGTCTGAATGATGTAATTCAACCCTGAATCTTGTTGTCTAAAATAGAACCCTGCTATCATAAAAGAGAATTAGGCTTTCAATGAATTAAAGAATGAATGAAAACTGAATTATCTCAACAAAACTTAAAGAGAAAACCTTAATATGCTTCTCCTTCTATTCTCCAATTGTTCCTCATTTTCCTTTTGCCTTTAAGCAATTAGAATTAGTTGAAATAGTTGAACCAATTCTTTAGTTAAGTTAACTAAAACTCAACCAATGTTTTTGGTTAAGGGGGAAAAGTAATAAAATCATAATAAGGGTTTTAAAATAAATAATAACTAGTAGGTGGGACCCCTTGTGACTCCCTTTAGTTTTTAAAAATCACAACACAACTAGTTAATCAATCAAAATATAACTCCTTGTGACTCCCATCATCCTCTCATAAATTGACAATTTATATGAATGATAATTGAAATTATTCCAAAATATATTATCCATATATCCAAAAAAATAGTGTGTTGTCCAAAATTTCAGAAGTCAATTGTTCTCAACAATCAATAATAAAAACACTTAAAACCCATATTTGCCACTTTGGGAGGCAATCTTTCCCTTGTTGTTATTGTCACCCTTTGATGTCTCTGAATTTTCCTTAGGCTACGTGGAGCCTTTAGGCCTAATCTCACTGATCACATGAGAGAAAACATCTCTCAAATGCATGCAGGAGGAAACCGATTTGACAGAGTCATCTGAGGGTGAGGAGGGGTCAACAACGACTTTTCCTTTGTCAGGAGCATGGTGGGCCTCGGTTTTTAACCTTTTTGTTGCATGGGAAGATTGTACTGGTGAGTGGACAGGGGCAATTTGGACAATTTGATTAACAGGTGGAGGAGCAGGTAGAGACAAGTTAGGCCAGCCACAATGTTAGGAAACTGTCGGGTGGACAATCTCTTGCCATCCGTCATTTTCAGGGACTTCAGGTTGCAGTGAGACACGAGGGGGCACTGGGATACCAGGGAAATGTGGAGCTTGGAAGGGAGGCCTTTCCGACCTAGGTTGGACCACTCCTTTCCCAATCCAATTAAAAAATCTAGCTTGAAATAGCTGGCTCAACTCTTGCGAGTCTGCATCAAAATGTATAGAGAACCTTAGCCTTCTAGGGCCCCTGTTCCAATTTCCTCTTCCTCTGTTACCCTGGAAATGACTACCTCTACTGAAAAAGCTCATTCATGTATGCATTATTGATTAGCAAATAGTTTCTTCAACAACCATACATGACATCTCTTTTAAATATGAAACAAAGTTTGGCTCGGAAACACATCAGACTCATGCAATCCAATCCATACAAATCGTTTAATACTTGTCAATGAGCAGGGGGTGAATAAGGGTTCTGGGACATGTGAGGGATCGTATTGAGGGAAAAGTGTTAAAATGAGGGGAAATATATCATGATTACTGCTCATAAAACATCAAACAATCAACTGTATCGTAAATCAAAAGAATATATCACTGCAATTCATCACTGTGTGATCCTTTAACTATCATAATACATAATTTAGCTTAACTATAATTTAATTTTAAGAACAGGGAGTAGATAATGAATATGGGAAGGTGAGGGGAGTTATAATATGTGAAAAGTGAAAGAATGATAGGGAAAATAATGAATATTGTTCGTAAAACCAACTAAGCAATCCATAAAAACAACTTTGTATTCAATACAAGGATACCAATACCAATTAAAAAAATTTGTGTGTCAAAATTGTTCACTGTCCCACATTCAATTTTTCAAACTTTCTCAATTAACACAGTCTTTAATCATACTCAGAACTACTATGCCTTTCAACAGTCTTCTTAAGAGAATACTTGTTACTTTTCATTTCCTTTCCTTTTCATTTAAACAAAATCAAAAGGAACACATAGTCACATTGCTTCATCTCTATCCAACATATATTTCTATAAAATATTAACCATTGCCTATAATTCGCAATTTCCCAAATCAAACATAGACACATGTCTTTCTTCCAATTTGAACAGACTTTTTAAAACTTGCCTTATTTCATTCTTTTGATAATATTAACCAATAAAAATTGCAATGAAACCATAATACAAAACCCGAGCTTCATTATTGATGGTGCAACCAAATAAAACAATGCACGATGTCTCCATAATCCATACACAGTAAACAACAAAATCATAGTCATCACTTTCCCTATCTTGCAATGATCTCGATTGGGGAAAATAACACATACAACATCCATCAACTAAAAATTGACACCACGTTGTAGGCATACACCAATTCAATGCATAATGAAAATGAGGCAACACTCTGACTGTACATTATCACTGGACTAATCAACCAATTAATAAAACGAGATAGGTTTTCGACGTAACTGTTATACAAAAGGAGACAACCCCTTGGATGTATATCAATTTGCATCCCCAATTACAACTTTCCAACAACTTGATCAAACAGAGACGAGAAAATACTCAAAGAAGTTGTCATAACCACTCAAGTATTCTATGACAGTCAACAAGACATCTGGCAAGAGTGAGAATGGTTGGAGTTGTCAAAATCGGGCTCTGTAACAATGAAAACAAGAAGTAATCAAGAGTTTGGTCGGTCATCAAAGAACATAGAGACTGGAGGTCAAACATATCAACAATAGGCAATGACCCTTCGAAACAAGCACGGTGGAACCACATGCTTTTATAACTTATTGTTTTTGTAATAGTGTGACAGTTCAACATCGGGTAAGGTAGGAAACGATGAAGAGGAGAAACAATTGCTTACTGGACAACAACAAATATCAAGACACACATAGGCATAACCCTCACGCCTTTCTCAAGGGCTAAACCAATTTATAACAATTCCAATGGAAATGCAGACCCGAGGTATCACCAACAACCATAAAGCATACATATTGGCATAATGGCCATCCCATAACCAACTCGTTGATGCCAATACCACAAAAATAATCCCACGACCAGGTTAATAACCCACAACCATGGCTCTGGAAGATACACAGTGACCAAAAGGTAGTTTGAAAACATATACAACAACACCATAGCAACTCGAATACAACTGGACATAGTTACCATAACTATGAGGGAGCAACCAGCAAGGCTAAACATAGCGATACCCTCCAAGAAAAATACCCATAACTTCTTAAAACAACATAGAGCCATCAAAGTTTTTCACCACACAGAACAACCAACAAAATCATAACTTCAACAATAAATTCTTTCATTTGCAAAATGAATAACCACACAGTCATTCCAGAGAGAAGACCCATGCATTTACACAATTGCCAATCTCAGGAAAACACAAACCAATACATTACCGAGCCATCGTTCATTTCATACATAGAGTGAAATTCTTGGATGGGCGAAAAGAACCATACCTGTAACCAATGGCTTTAAAAAGGGCGAGTTGGTCGAGCAGTTCCTTATAGGCTTGAATCTCATAGCTTAACCGCCAGCAAAACCAAATGAAACAATAACCATGCTAGGGTGATGATCTGATGGGAGAAGTATGGAGTGGCGTGCATTTACTGCATGTCGCTTCCATCTTCCTCCCCATTCAATTTCATAGTACACGACAACCAGACAAAAACCATGCCATTAATTCAATACATTGAAACTTGCGACATATTGCTTTCCATTTGCGCCACCCAAAAATATGCATTAACCATTTCCAAAACATACCATACCATATATCAAATGTGCCCGATATAACTTAGATATAATTCACATAGTCACCAACCATTGCTAGTTAGGACTAACACTAATTTATTTTCATTTCATTTGCACATAACCTCGTAACATAGCATGGTATAGTCCCTTTCTTTTGGATTTTTTTGTTATAAGTCTCTTTCCATTTCTTTTGTTTTATGTTGTTACTAACATATGTCTTGTGCATGTGCAGGTGTAGCCAGGTAATAATCATGGTGGTATCATCATATGTAACAAATGTAGTATATGCCACCCATAAAATAAAATTAGAGCTTAAAATAAGGGAACATCACATAAAATGCATTATCCACCTGCCATTATGTAAAAAAAAAACCAAGACTACATCATCAACCATATAAGACCTTGTAAGCAGTATCGAAACAACAACATGAAAAGTGTGATATGGCTATCTCTGAGCCTCCAGTCTACAAGGGGATCCCACCTACTAGTATTATTTTATTAGCATAGTTTAAATAATAGGCTTTAGCAATACTTTGCGGGCAAAATTCCTTGTTGCGATTTTAATCGTCAACACCAACCATGTCAATTACTTGTCCTATTACTCCCCTTGGTCATTTCTTATTGCAAGACTAGAAGGCTTATTCAAGTGTTCATTGGTCTAACTCAAAGGGGAAAGAAGGTTTTCATATATGATTAAACTATATGATCTACTTCCAAAAATCAAGGTGAGTTGGGCGTTGCCAATGTTTTCCAACAAGGTTTTGAATTATGAGCTAAGTTGATCATTTAGTCTCTACAAGGGGACAAAGTTCAAAAAATCCCTTGTGAGATTAGATTGTCATAGGACATCAGATGGAAAAAATTCTTCAAGAGGTGTGGATTTCAAACCCACATCCTCACCCCTACCCAAGTCGAAATTGATGGCACCTTTGTTGCAAAAACATTTAGAAACCCTAGGAAGTTTCAAGCCTTTTCTTTGTTGGAAAGAGAAAAACTTAAGGTTTGGTATCTAGATGAATGAATATTGCCTATGGTGGCCTCTAATCACTCTCGATCAGGGAAAACCCCTAACTCAAAATTCTTGGTTTTAAGCTCTGTGATATTTGAACAAAGGCATTAAATATTTTTAAGGTAGTTTTCATGTTAAAACCAAGGATTGGATCCCATTAAACTAGATGAAACAAGCCTTCAAAAATTAAAACTATGACTATTTAAGAGATATTTCAATCTCACCCCTAATTGTTTCTTATTCAATATTGGTGGCATGCCTCAGAAGACTTACTAAAGCCTTTCCTCATGAGGGAATCAATGATCACTCTCACAAATTAGCTTGACAAATTTAACAATTGTACCAAAGAAAAAAATTGATGAGATTGATTGATTAACTCTAACATGAATCAATGATCCAATTTACAATCATGATCTTGATGTCTACTAGATTTGAGGTGAAACAATTTTCTGAGGTGTGGAAAAGAATATCCCTCAGGGGTTCTTGCATAAGAATCCACAACCCCACTAAAGTCACAATGACATCATGTCCCGTGCTTCGTTGTCAACTAGGCATTCATATCCTCAGAGGAAATTATTTGCATCACCCCACACTAACTTAACTTCCTTTCATTGCATTCCCTTTAAATATGTTGCTTATCAATTCATGGGTGAGGGAAGAAGCATCACTTTCCAAGATTTATGAGGTTGGTTTCCTTCTATTGTGATTTATTTAAGATTTTCCATGCCTAGGTAATATACTATCCTCATATTTTCAACATTAGACATCTAACTTTCACCTTTCACATCATCATCTCTATTACTGTGTGAATGGATTCCTTTAGTAAGTTGTCTTCTTAAGCAATGTGAAGTGTCAGAATAGTCAAAGTGTTACTCACTTGGAAAGCTTCGGGTCCATCCACTAACTACAAATATCTATCCATGTCCATAGTCCATGGCCAAACCATCTTTTCATCAAGCTCGTACCAATATCAATTCATCTAGAATATTTTTTAGACATGAATTCTTATGGAAATAAAAAAGTACTAACCATTTGTATGCCCATACTCTGTAAACCAACAAGAAGTGAACTAATTGTGGGTTGTAAACCATAAAAGTGCAACTAATCATGGCCTAAAAATAACCAATGCATGGTCACTCGTGAGTGTCTAAATAAGGTCATGGTCATAACATATCATTGTCCAAAAAATAACATAAGGCATGAAAAGGCTATATTCTAAGAAATCCAAAACGAAATCATCATATTAACAAGCTAACTAAGAAAACCAAAAATCTAGAAAGAAATATGATAGCAACCGCGTCAAATTTAAACCTCTTAACCTTTATTAAACCTCCTCACTTAACCGACTTGAATTCTCATCATTTACCACTACTATTAATAGGCCACCGCAACCAGTGGACCACTGGGCCACCCGGTCCTAGGGTACAAATAATGCACTTTTTAGAAATTTACTTCGGTATGGTTTAACTGGGCACCGAGAATAATCCTCCAAACATCTTCTGTAATATTGAGTCTGATCCAGTTTAACCGGTCACCAGGTCACCGAAATACTCTAGACTTACGTTCTCTCACCCTTAACTTCCGGTTCCGGTTGATCGCGTATATACTATGTCCACCTAGATGTTGAATCACTTCAAAGCTGACTTTTCACCTGCCATATCTTCTCAACGCAATATGCCAAAATTCCATGGCATGCCAAAAATTCTCAACTCATGACGTTGAATTTTTGTTATTCGCCAACTTCGTCAATCACTTTGCAAAATTCATAGGAATTTCACCTTGGTCTCATCCTCATCCAATTGAGATCCACTCATTCAACCCTCTTACACAGAGACTCGTGCTTTACCCATAACCACACACATAGTCCATATATAATTAAGACTTGACTATCCCACCCAGTGACCTCATCCTCACATTTGATTTCATTCATAGATTAAGATGTTCACCCAAAGAGCATAAACAAAGGATATATAGAGGCATTCACACAAAGTTCAAAAATACATTATTTCTATTAATAACTATATACATGATTTCTATAAACTTAGAAATCCTCCTACCTCTCTGCTTTTACATGCATTTGGTGTTTCTTTGCACAGGATTACATATGGAAGATAAACCTCTGAATTACCTCAATATTTAATGAATCTCCATGAAATATATAACTAATTACTCATAATAGAAACCCTTAGTTACACAACTACATAAACTAACCACTCATTGACTAAATCAACCTTCTAGACACTTGCTTATATGTACACAATGATCTCATCCTCTTACAAATATTTCTCCTTCTAGAGGCTCAAATCACAAGATGGTTTGACTAGGGAGAGATGCTCTTGCATCAGACTCCCAAGGTACAAAAATTTTCAATGCCTCCTGGCCATGGTCTTCTATTTACTGAAGTCCACTTGGATCCCATATCTTGTGATGTTGTTTTCTACTTGCTTGATTGTACTATTGCTTCACTCTTGTTTGCAATCTTCCAGGATCTCAAAGTTTTCTTTCTTTATATTCATGTACTTTATGTTTCCATACTCCTATCATTACCTTAGCAATGCTATGTTGCATGAGATTTCTTATCCACTCAACTTCATATATTTCTCCATAATGTTTAAGACGTTGAGTTATCTTTTCCATGGCTGCTCTATAACATGCTAACTATTCTCATCTTCATAATTCTTATATCTGACTGCATCTACACATAACTCAAACAAACTACAAAAAATGATTTGCTTACTAAACTCTAGAAGTCCAACAACAATCAAGAAGATGATTGCTAACACCACTTGCTTGTCTTCATTATATATGTAGTTTGTTGTTTTTTCTTGTGCATTAGTTCTTTCTTGAATTTCTGATTTATCTTTTGCAACATGTTGATTACATTTAGTAATTTCATCCTCTTTATTTTCTTCCAAGACAATTCTTTGCTCTACACCTTTATGTACATGAAAAATAATTTCATTTTTATGAGACAATTTTGCCTCTTCTTCCCTTATCTCATCTTCTTCAATACTATGCTTTCTTGGACACTTCTCAGGACCAATTTGAACTTTGTTTACAATCTTTATATAGTCTTCCTCAACCTTGGGATTGATTAGCCACTCTTCCAAAAAATTTAAATCCTCATCATAATCTGTTGGCATTGCATCTGAGTGTTTTTCTTCAATTTCTTTGTCCTTCTTATGGCTATCTTCATAAACCATTTATGTCATATTCACCATGAGGAAAATCTTCTGTGTCTATTTTTTTCCAGCACCCATACTCTTTGAATAAGCATGATCTCCCTTTTCACTGCTTTTATGAGACAATGTTGTCTTGTTATGATCCAAAATGTTCAAAATATCAAAAAATAGCAGAAGTACACACCATGTACAGAATGTCAACGTGGAGCACAACTCCAAAATAGATAAGTTACACAATAACTCCTTAAAGAATAGTGGAACCCCCTCCAAATAACTCAATACCATTCATACTTCCCAATTTACATGTCAATAATGAATACATGATCTCTTATATATATCTATTCACACTTGCACATGAGGCCCCTTTATCACTAGGTCGACCCTATTACATATGTATTTACACATTATATGTACATTCAGGCCCATATATTCCCCCCCTTGGGGTCATATCATATACATTTAGTCATATATATTACCCCCTTGGGTCATAACATAGTACCCTCCTTCAAAAAGCTTTGTCGTCAAATCTTTGCATTTAAAGGATTCACATGTGATGAAACCAAGTAATATTATTTTTTTATGTTCCTTCTTTCTTCATTCCATTGTTGATGATCTATCCATCCAAAATCAATTATTTTCGGTCTTAATCCTTGGTGTCTAGTTGTTGAATAGTTTTATTTCCTTTGATTCCATGTATTTTTGTTGAAGCTTCTCCAATTTGTAGTCGTTGTTGGTCTCTGATAATATCTTGTTGAAGAGTAGTTTGGTGATCCCTTGTTCCACTAATATTGAGAAGTATTCCATCTTCTTCCTTCATAATGTTGATATCGTCCTTCTTGTCTTCCTTGAAATGTTTCTTGGTAATGAGGGTGTCGATACAATTTTACATTTGATGGTCTTCCTTCACTCTGCACATGCATTTCATCTATCTTCTTTTCAGCGACAATGGAATCCTTGATCATATTTGCTTGGTATTTTATTACTTTATCCTTCGAGATAATACCATCATATTTGGCATGTACATCCTCTAGATGGAGTTCAACTTCTTCAAGTATCTTTTGTTGACCTTCTTGAGTCTTGTCTTATTTTTCCTTTTGAAGCTGCAATGTGATCCCATCTAACAAATTTTGACGTCCTTCTTCAATTTTGGATTGTATTTCTTATTTTACCTTATCAGTATTTAAGGATTCCTCAACCTTCAAGCAAATTTCATCTTCCAGTCTTTTGGTAGATTCTTCATCCAAGATCCTTCTTTCTTCTTGATTTTGACAATTATTCTTTTTTTTATTTCAATCTCTTGACCTCATCCAATAGTTTTTTATTATGGTTTCATAATCTACATATCTCTTCATCTTTCTTTTTCAAATCTTCCCTTGACTCATCATTTTCCCACTTTGATTTACTATTATTTTCTTGCTTTAAATTCTTAACCTCCTTAATGAGTGATTCTTTAAGGGATCATATTTTAGATAACTCCTCACTCTTCTTCTTAATCTCTTCCTTTGCTTCTTTTAATTCATCTTGAATTCTATACAATTCCTCCATTTTTGTATCCCTAATCCATTTATCTGAGAAGAATTTTTCAAATTCTTCCCATGTGTAGTGCCATCTAGTATTTTGAACAACATTCATCCACCACTTCCAAGATTCATCAAAAAAATTATCTCTTGCCTTCCTAGGAGTCATATTATATTCTTTTACCAACCTCAACCATTCCATAGGATTGATTTCACCTTTATCTTCATCTCCTGTAAATTTAGGTATTTCAATTGATTCTTAATTGAGGTCTAATCCAAACCCTCAAATCACAACCTCAATATGTTAAGGATAAATATCTCAAATAGTTGTAATACTTGTTCCAATATTCTCTTCTATGTGTTATCTTTCCAATGGATTTTAAATCAGCTCATTCGGACATTCCAATCAAAAGTTATGATAGTTTTAAGTGAACATACATCTGAAACCCTGATTTGGAGTTTGCCCTCGTGGCCGACCTTAGTTATGATGTATCTCTGCAATTTTGGATGTTATTAGTATAAAATTGTGACCTGTATTACTCTGAAATTTCTTCTTTGCAATGCCACATGTATGACCAAAATTTGATGTGCCAAGTGGAATTTACGATAACTTCCTCTCACATTGTTGATTTTTGGCCTTTCCAGGAGAGAGCACTTTTATAGTGTGCCCCGTGCTCAATAATTGAAATTAAATTTTGAAAATTGTACCTGAAATACTATTTCTTTCCCACTATTCAATGCAACTAGTCTCACTCAATTTGGATTACCTGTGAATAATTTATGTCTGTTTTACCCAGAACACCTGTTTGAGACTAGTCAATAGGAATAGTCAGCTATCCTATCTTACACAGGGTGCATCTAAAAAAGGAGGATGACCCAGAAGCTGAAAATTTTATCGCATATACCTTGATAATTGTTGTGAGTATCCTCCGTATTTCAGGGTCTGAAATATTATAGAAAAAAATTTATAGCGAAATTTCCGCAATGACTAAATTCAGGATGATTCCTGAACCCTATCTTACACAAACTATATCTTTGAAAGTATAAGGCCTCATGAGATGAAATTTTAACCCCACATACCTTGATCCATATAGTAAATATAAACTAAGGGGTTCCTTCTGAAATCTCATATAAAAAAAGTTATAGCAAAAATTCCAAGGTGTCTTAGATGTAGCAGCGAAACCCCAAGACCTTGAGCTCTGACACCAAATGTTATGATCCAAAATGCTCAAAATATCAAAAAATAACAGAAGTACATGCCATGTATAAAATGTCAATTTGGAGCACAACTCCAAGATAGATAAGTTACACAATAACTCCTTAAATAATAGGGGAACCCCCTCCAAATAACCCAATACCATTCATACTTCCCAATTCACATGACAATAATGAATACATGATATCTTATATATAGTTATTCACACTTGCACATGATGCCCCTTTATCACTAGGCCGACCCTATTACATATGTATTTACACATTACATGTACATTTAGGTCCATATATGCCCCCTCTTGGGGTCATATCATATACATTTAGCCATATATATGCCCCCCTTGGGTCGTAACATATTTAAGTTGTTGCAGTTAAAAAGCTCGTAGTTGGATCTTGGGTCATAAAGGTCGGTCCGCCTACTCGGTGTGCACCTGCCCTTCCGTCCCTTTTTTCTGGCGGTGTGCTCTTGGCCTTAATTGGTCGGGTTGTGGTTCTGACGTTGTTACTTTGAAAAAATTAGAGTGTTCAAAGCAAGCTTATGCTCTGATATCAAATGTTATGATCCAAAATGCTCAAAATATCAAAAAATAACAGAAGTACACACCATGTACAAAATGTCAATGTGGAGCACAACTCCAAGATAGATAAGTTACATAATAACTCCTTAAAAAATAGGGGAACCTCCTCCAAACAACCCAATACCATTTACACTTCCCAATCCACATGTGAATAATGAATACATGATCTCTTATATATAACTATTCACACTTGCACATGAGGCCCCTTTATCACTAGGCTAATCCTATTACATATGTATTTACACATTACATGTACATTTAGGCCCATATATGCCCCCCCTTGGGTTCATATCATATACATTTAGCCATATATATGCCCCCCTTGGGTCATAACATGTCTCCTTTGTTATGACATATTTCTGATTATGTCCTTCTCTGTCTTCATGAGACAATTCTTCATCTTCCTCTTCCTTTATGATAACTTCTAGTGGTTGTCTATCTTCATAACCTGCAATCACACATAAACAATTAGTTTGAGATCCTTGAGACTCCTTGGTCTCAGTTGATGCTTCTAGTATCACTCCTCTGTGCTGGTATGAATTCTCCATGAGACTCTCATCAAGTCTATCTTCATCATCATCTTCTCCAAGCATTGTTCCCTATTCTGGTTCACAAAAGTGAACTGCTTTTCCTTCTTCCAAGGACTTTCTGTACTCAGCGTCTCTGAGTCTTTCCTCTATCTTCAGCCAAACATTTTTCCCATGTCTGATTTTTTCCTCAATTTTCTTGCAAACAATTTTATGACAGGCCACTTGACCTTCTTCCTAAAATTCCACCCACATATCCAGTCTTCTTCAACTCTCTCTTGTAGCAGCTTCATCATAACACCGAGTTGTTCCTTCATCTCAACTATCTCTCTATCAAATTTCTCATCACTCCTTCTTTTGTGGCTTCTTTCCTTTGAACCCTTCATCGGATTGTCTCTAGTCATCTCCCTCTCTCTAAGCTGCAAATAGACTCTATAGTAACAGGTCTTTTGCACCCTACTACAAAATACCTCACTGAGTTTCTCTCATGAACCTGGATTTTTGGTATCTCGGGTTCTCTCTATTAGAACCCTTTGAGCTTTCTATGCTCCTCTAGGATTCTACACTTCTATTCAAAATCTCCTAAGAGCTTCACCTTCTCTTCTCCAGCTTCACTAGATGTAATGGTTTCTACCACATATATCTTCTTTGCTGCTACCTACAAACACATGCTCTATCTACAATTTAACTAAAATATCAAATGCATTTTTACCTGACAACTTTCATCAGATCTACGCCTTTATGTTCTTATATCAAGATTTCCTACTATTTCCAGATCTTAAAAATTCTCTGTAGTCCACACATGACTCTTGCTGCTACTTGCCAAAAACACATATTTTTCTTTACAAGAGTTGACTGCAAAATGTAAGTCCCATTTACATGCAATATTTTCTCCAAGATCTTGGCCTCTAAACACTTCTATGCCCACACATATTCTTCTGGATCTCTGTCTAGGACCTATTTTGGTCGCTCATCATACTTTAGAGAATTTCTTCTTTGCTTAATGATCGCAAGATTCTCCTTCTCTGATAAAAAAAAATTGATAGCAACCAGGTCATCTTTAAACCTATTATCCTTTATTAAATCTCTTCACTTAACCAACTTGAATTGTCATCGTTTAAAACAATTATTAACTGATCATTGGGCCCTGGGGTACAAATAATGCACCTTTTAGAAGTTTCCTCCAATTTGGTTTAACTGGGAACTGGGAATACTCCAAATATCCTTAGTAATCATGAGTCCATTTTGGTTTAACCAACCACTGGGTCACCATAACACTCTAGACTTGCGTTCTCTCACCCTTAAGTTTTGGTTCCAGTGGATCCTATTTGTACTGCATCCACACAGATGTCGAATCACTTACACATTGACTTGTCACCTACAACATCTTCTCAATGTAATACCTACGTGGCATGGAAAAATTCTCAATTCCGACGTTGAATTTTTTCTATTTGTTGAATTCTTCAATTACTTTGCAAAATTCATAGGAATTTTGCCTCAGTCTCGTCCTCATCTAATCGATATCCACTCGTCCGACCCTCTTACACAAAGACTCATGATTTACCATAACCACACAAACAATCTAGATCTAATTAAGACTTGACTATCTCACACAATCACCTCATCCTCATGTTTTATTTCATTAACAAATTAATATGTTCACCCACATAGCATAAACACAAGATATAGAGAGGCATTCACACATAGTTAAGAAATACACTATTTCTATTAAAAACTCTGTACATGAGTTCTATAAACTCAGAAATCCTCCTACCTCTCAGTTGGCCTAATTACACACATTTGGCGCTTCTCTGGCCCTTTCCACCCCTTCTACTCATGCCCATAGGATTACATATTTACATATGGAAGACAAAATTTCATATTATCTCAATCCCTAATGAATCTCCATGAAATCTATAACTAATTATTCGGAATAGAAACCCTTAGTTACATAGTTGTATTGAATAACCACTCATTGACTAAATCAACCTTCTAGACACTTTCTTATATGTACACAAGGATCTCGTCCTCTTACAAAGATTTAATCTTCTAGAGGCTCGAATTATAAGATGGTTTGACTAGGGAGATATTCTCCTGCATCAAAATACAAATTGAAATTGGAACCAACCTATAAGCCAACTGTTAATGTTTATGCCATTATTATAGTTCTTTTCATTTCAATAGATAAGAGAAACATAAGAACAAGATCACTGAGAAATACACATTCACAAGAGACACAACATTTATCCTGGGAA
>JZKD02S1674831.1:212761-231560 GCA_000966675.3 Picea glauca
GGGGAAGAAAACCCAGCAAAAACTTCCTTATCATAAATTGCCAATACAATGTCAAGAGATAACTCAAACCAATACAGATAGTCCTCTCCAAAAGATGTGCCACTCTTCTCCTTCTTTCCAACTGGTAAGTTGCAGCTTGCCTCTTAAGAATGAGCAAGTGTGTTGTGTGATAAAGTGAGGCGCTAGCTTCTCTATATATACAAGACTGGCACGTGTGAAGGGTCTTCACTGGCAGGGCCGACCTCTCACTCTGGGTGGGTAAACCCACCTTTAATTTATTTCTGGGTCTCAATAATAACTGTTGGGGCCGACTTCTTATTCTGCCTATTACAATTGTCTATTGACCAATCCGCAAAAGGGGATTTGGTCATAATACCATTACCGACATGATTAATCCACAATGGGGATTAATCCTATGAATAAAATAACAATAATAATAAGAATACTCTTTGTAGTTACATTATTTCAACACCAAATACTCTATGAAATCAAACATAAAGAAAATGACTTAAAGAAAGAAAGCATAAAGAAAATACTAATGTATGAAAACAATATGAAATCATATTATTATCTATTGATATGCCTCCTACCATAACTACACTAGCACACCAAAAACCATGTGAAATCATAGTGCCAGTGTAACCATTAAAGGAGATTAATACCCTCATGAATATGTGAGTTATGTGTAGGTTAGTGAAATTGGTATACCATGAAATGTAGGATTTGGGATAATAAATATTTATATTCTTTATTCATGGACAAAAGTACAAGGTGCTTATCATTTTGTAGAGGCATTTGAACAAATAAGGATTCCATCCAAGATACAATGTTGTCATAAAAGTCACTACTATAACCTTCAAAAACAGGGATGGAGTTTAAAGTTAATTCAATTACCTAATCGTCATGTTTACTTTGAAGCATTGATTACTATGAATACCTCTTCATTTGAACCAACCTTACCTTTGTTGTCAATTGCAACTTGTTTTGTATGATGGATCACAATTTTCAAAATCTCTAGTTATTCTTTTCTTGCAATACAATCCACATTGAAGGGCATACACTGTGTTCCTCTAAGATTCAAAGTCTCAAATGGAGAATCAAAAATGTCATATTCAATCCTTTATTGATAAGAGGTATTGTCAATGAGAAAGAGAGAAACGTTTATCTTTTCTTCTTCCTCCTCTTGGAAATCATCCTCTACCATTGGAAAGTGACAAAGTGAATACTTAGGTATATCTAAGATACAATTTAGTTTGGTCTACATTAAAATTCTTGCAAAGTCTAAACTTGGAGTTGTAGAAAGCCTCTATGAAGCACAATCCTTGTATAAGTGATTCGGATATAAGTGACTAAGTTCATCGTAAGTGATTAATCTAAGTTTCAATAAAGTTTGGGGGTTATGTTCTAGGTAATACTTAGATTAATCGGATTAGGGAAATTTGGAAAGCACCCACTGAGCCAAGAAAATACCATATTTGTTTTCTAACTTGTGCATGGTGGCCTTGTTGCAAGAATAAGTCCTAGCCACTTTGGCTTGGCTTGACCTATTTTTGCTTTCTATGGTTAGGTGAAATCCCTCAAGCATGTGTTTAGTTGTCATAAGGCCAAGGCAATGTGTGATTGGGAAGAAAGCTTGTCCAAATAATTTTCATGTTCTCATTTAACATGGAAAGTTATTTTTGTTGGGTATGTGTTATATTCTTTGCATGACTAGCTGTAGTGTTTGCTATGTTGCACCGAACACGCAGGGGGGTTTGAGGGGGGCCCATTTCCCCCGAGAATTTTGTTTTGTCTCAAGAAACGTGTGCCATTTTTTGCTTCATTTTTCATTTCACCTCAATTTTTCATGTCCATTGTTGAACGGTCTTTCGGCACATGGTTTTTGCTTATGGTTTTCTATTTCCAGTTAAGGATTAGGGTTGTTGACTAATCCAGGCCATTGAGTTAGGTTTTGGATGATGATGGCTCCTATATGCATATTGTATTGTAAACAATGTATCAAAATGAATGAATATAGAATATGTTGGTTTTCCCGGTTTGAGTTTCCAAGGGAAAAATCTTTGTGTGATGTTTGTATTTTCCATTGTATCTTTTCTATTCTTTTACTAAAAATATGTTTGCAATAAATAATTGTACAAGGTTAAAATCTACATTTGGTATCAGAGCTTTGTTGGCTTCAGGGGGACGCCTTTGTGGTCAAGGGTTTGGCTCGGGACTGTGATAAGCCTTGTTAAAGTGGGAGATCTGTGATATTGATTCTTCAGGTGAAGAGAAATGGAGATCGAGAAGTTTGATGGGAAAATTTTTGAGCTGTGGAAGCTCAAGATGGAAGATTTGTTGATGGACAAAGATCAGTGGATTGCGGTGGATCCAGGTACTGCACCTACAGGAACTTAAGTAGATGACTAGAAAAAGTTGGATCAGAAGGCGAAGAGCACAATCTGACTGTCTCTCAGATTCAATATTACTAAATGTGTCAAAGGAAGCTACAACCAAGGATTTATGGGATAAGTTGGGGAAGTTGTATTAGTCTAAGTCCCTAGTAAATAAACCATTCCTGAGAAAGAAGTTGTATAACTTGAGGATGAGATATGGAGACTCGGTGGCAGAGCATTTGAAGGCCTTCAATACCGTGGTAAGTCAATTAGTATTTGTTGAGATTAAAATTTCAGATGAAGATAAGTGTAGCAATTTACTGTTCTCTTTACCAGACTCATGGGATAGTTTAGTTGTGGCCATATGTAGTAATACAACTGCCTTGAAGTTTGATGAAGTGATCTCATCCCTTTTGTCGGAGGAGATGAGATGGAAGAACATGGAAGGACAGAGAACAAATGCATTATTTGCAAGAGGATGGTCCCAGGAAAGAAATAGATCTAAGTCCTCAAGTGAGAGATCTAAGTCTAAGGGTAGATCTAAATATCCAAGAAAGTTTGTAAAGGTACGCTGGAGATGTGGAAAAGAAGGGCACTACAAGAAGCAGTGTAGATCCAAAGTTGAGAAAAAGAAGGGATCTGAAGAATCTCCTTCTACAAAAGAAAAGATCTCCAAGGAAGGAGGGGATGTGTACTTGGCTTCTTCAAGCACACATGCAGATCATGAGGCATGGTTGGTTGACTCGGGTGCATCCTTTCATATGACTCTCCACAGGGAGTGGTTCTGTGAATATGAAAGGTATGATGGAGGTAATGTTTTCCTAGGTGATGACTCGACAACCAGAATCATAGGTCGAGGAAAATTCAAGTTGAGGCTCATAGATGGAAGGATTAGAAAACTACATGGTGTTCTGCATATCCCAGGATTGGCCAAAATTTTGATTTATGTAAGCAAAATGGATGATGTAGGGGTAAAAACAATATTTGAAAAGGAAACCTGCAAGATGGTTCAAGGAGAAATGGTGCTACTGAAGGGAGTTCGGTTTGGAACTCTATTTAAGATGCAAAGAAGCACTATTAGTGATGGGTGTAATAGTTCCATTGTTCTTGATATTAGAGTTGAAGAAGAAAGAACTCCTATAGCCTCTTGAGAAAAGGTTATGATGTGGCATAAAAAACTGGGGCATATCGAAGAGAAGGGTCTTCGACTACTACACGGTAAAGGTATGGTTGAAGGTATGTCTAACTGCTCTCTGGATTTTGATTTATGTGAACATTGTGTATATGGGAAGCATAATCGGGTAAGATTCCCCTCTGGTGCAACGAGGGAAGAAGAAATTTTACAACTAGTTCACAGTGATGTTTTTGGACCTGTTTCGATTCCATCATTGGGAAAATCTATGTACTATGTCTCATTAATAGATGACTTCTCAAGGAATACTTGGATATATTTCCTCAGGAAGAAATATGAAGTCTTCAACATGTTTAAAGAGTTTAAAGCTCTTGTTGAGAATCAAACAAAGAAAAGAATTAAGGTGTTGAGGACAGATAACGGCGAAGAGTTCTACGGGAATGAATTTGAAGAATTTTGTAAGAAGTGTGGTATAGCAAGACATAAGACTACTCCATAGACACCTCAACAGAATGGAGTTGCAGAAAGGATGAACAAGACACTGATGGAAAAAGCAAGGTGCATGCTTAGTGGTGCCAGGTTAGGGCAAGAATTTTGGGCAGAGGTAGTGGGTACTACATGTTACCCGGTCAACAAATCACCCTCATCAGCGCTGGATGACAAGACTCCACAAGAGGTATGGACTGATAAGAAACCTTCTCTCACACATCTCAAGGTATTTGGTTGTGAGGCCTATGTTCATGTTCCAAAGGAAAACATGAGTAAGCTAGATAAGAAGGTTGAAATGTATATCTTTATTGGATATAAATATGGTCTCAAAGGTTATAAGCTTTGGAACCTAGAAACTAAGAAGGTTGTGTATAACCGAGATGTGGTATCTAGAGAAATGAAGTATGTTAAACATGAAGTGCTATCAAGTAAGGAGGAACCAGAGAAAATAGAGTTTGATTTAAATGATGATGAATCAGACTCTACAGAAGAACATGAATCAGAAGAAGAAGATCCTCATACTCCAGTATTGAGGATACCGGTTCGAGAAAGAAGGCTATCAAAAAAGTATACTCCATCCGATTTCCGTTCAAATTTTGTTTTTTCTATTATTGATGATGATCCTAGAACTGTTA
The DNA here is from genome assembly GCA_000966675.3 of Picea glauca. Lineage (NCBI taxonomy): Eukaryota > Viridiplantae > Streptophyta > Pinopsida > Pinales > Pinaceae > Picea > Picea glauca. The sequence continues at coordinate 217,393 of JZKD02S1674831.1, forward strand.
GGGAGGTAGTGGATTTAGAGGATGGAAAACTCTGGAAAAAGACCATGGATGAAGAAATGGTAGCCTTAGATAAGAATGAGGCTTGGGATCTAGTGGAGTTGTCGACTAGAAGAAATCTCATTGGCAGCAAATGAGTATTTAAAAAGAAGCTAAATGCAGAAGGAAAAGTGGAGAAATACAAAGCTCGGTTAGTAGCAAAGACTTATTCCCAGTTTGAGGGAATTGATTTTGGTGAAATTTTTTCTCCTATGGAAAACTTAACTTGTATAGGATTTATGTTATCTATTGTTGTTTCTTTTGATTTTGAAGTAGAACGGATGGATGTGACGACAACATTCCTACATGAGGATTTGAAAGAAGAAATATATATGAAGCATCCAGAAGGCTTTGTTGTGAAGGGAAAGAAGGCACTGGTATGCAAGATGGAAAAGTCCATGTATGGTTTAAAACAATCACCAAGGATGTGATATCAAAAATTTAATACTTATATGTTGGGACTTGGCTTCACAAGAAGTAAAGAGGATCATTTTGTGTATTTTAAATTAATTGGTGATCATTTGATTTATTTGGTCTTGTATGTGGATGACATGTTGTTGATAGGAAACAACAAGGAGATTATCTAGGATGTGAAAATCCAGTTGTCCTCTAAATTTGACATGAAGGATCTTGGTGCTGCAAATTTCATTTTGTGCATGTAAATTAAAAGAGATCGGAAAAAGAGGAAACTCTGGTTAAATCAGAGAAAATATGTCGAGACAATATTGCAGAGGTTTAATATGTAGAAATGTAAACCGATCAAGGTCCCTATTCCTGTTGGTGTAAATTTATCTGCGGATCAGTGCCACAAGACACAGGAAGAGGAGGAGGACATGTCTCGTGTTCCATATGTGAGTGCAATTGGCAGTTTGATGTATGCAATGGTCTGTACTAGACTGAACATTACACATGCAATGGGAGTTTTGATCAGATCTATGTCAAAACTATGGAAGGACCATCGGACAAAAGTAAAAAGGGTTTTCAGGTATTTGTGTGGCACTGCTAGCTATGGATTGTGCTACCAAGCAAGTCCAAGATTGGACAGAGTGTTGGACATGCATGGCTTTGTGGATGCAGACTGGGCTGGAGATCTGGATCGTAGGAGATCTACAAGCAGGTATGTATTTAACGTGTTTGAAGGAGCAATCAGTTGGATGAGCAAAAGCCATGTTGTAGTGGCACTTTCAACTACAAAAGTCGAATACATGGCAGCCACTCATGCAAGTAAGGAAGCAGTATGGTTACAAAGATTGTGTTCGTGTATTGGGTTGGTACAACAAGCTGTAAGGATAGATTGTGACAATCAGAGTGCCATTTTTCTGGCGAAGAACACAACTTATCATTCAAAGACAAAGCATATTGATATTCAATATCACTTTGTGAGAGACATGGTTGAAGAAAAAAAAGTGTTGTTGATGAAGGCAGACACTTTGAAGAATGTTGCAGATTTATTAACAAAACTTGTGAGCACTAAGAAGTTCTCTTGGTGTAGAGGATCCAGGGGCATTGTTTCCTTGGATTTTTGACTATGTAACCCTGTAACCCCATGTATGCAAAGAAAACAACAAGTGGGAGAATGTTGGGTATGTGTTATATTATTTGCACGACTAGTTCTAGTGTTTGCTATGTTGCGCTGAGCGCGCACAAGGGGGGAGGGGGGTTGAGGGGCAACACCCCCCAAAAAAAAATTTGCCTCGAGAAATGTGTTGCATTTTTTGCCTCGTTTTTCATGTCGCCTCGATTTTTGTGTCCATTGTTGGGTGGTTTTTCGGCACATGGTTTTTGCAGATGGTTTTTTATTTCCAGTTAAGGAATTAGGGTTGTTGGCTAATCCAGGTCATTAGGTTAGGGTTTGGATGTCGTTGACTCCTATATGTATATTGTATTGTAAAAAATGTATCAAAATGAATGAATATAGAATATGTTTGTTTTCCCGGTTTGGGTTTCCAGGGGAAAAATCTCTGTGTAATGTTTGTATTTGCCATTGTATATTTTCTGTTCTTTTACTGAAAATCTGTTTGCAGTAAATAATTGTACAAGGTTAAAATCTACAATTTTATAGGGAGACAAGCAAACCTAAGTTGTGGATTTCAACAAAACTAGCCATGTTAAATTGAAGTTATATTTCATATATGTAAACTAGGAATCAAATTTTGTTTAAGAGAGAGAAGAACATTACTTTTTTCTCATGGATTGAGAGGATTTCCATTATGGTCAATATATATTTTTAGATTCAAGCATAGGGGAATAAATGATCTTTATATCTGGAGCACCATCCATGGTTGTGATTATTGGAGATGGTGTAACATGCACAATGAGTCTAGCCCCTCTAGGACATTCTATACCTCTTGTTTGTGCCATCTCAATGTCCAAACATGAGTCAAGCAAACACAAGGCTCACAAACCAACTAGTCATTAAGTACAATGGGATAGGGCAACATATACAAAATCGACCACATGGTCGACATGAGCAACCACCACATTCCCAACTAATAAACAAGGGGCCATGTGTGCCCCTATCTACCTCTAAGGGGGGGGGGGATTATAAAGGTGCAGGAAGGAGATGGCCAATACTCATTGGCTATCAATGATCCACTATCAACATTTGCTAGTCCAAGTCAAAGAACATAGATCCAAAGCCTAATGTTGTTGTGGCATGTGTCTAAGATATCATGGCCTTGCTCTTAGTTGTTGTGCAGTTCAAGGCTTTCATGTTTGTTTTAATAATATGTTTATATTTTGGCATCTTTCCCATACTTTAGACTTTATTAAGCTATCTTGGGAAATTTGTATATTTAATACTTGATTTTTTATTTTGGTTTTACGATAATCTAGAGGACATATTTAATGCATCTTAAAGGACCGTGAAAAATTTAAGCGCAGCATTTTCCAATGAAATTGTGATCTATAGGAATTTTCACATAAATAATTTGGCAAGCACTTTCCTACTATCATACAAACAAATTATTAGCCAAGGTACCTTTAATTTGTCTCTGTACGTCCTAAACCGTCATCTCTTCCCTGCCTCTTAATTATCACACAATGTTTCCTAATGGTAATTTCCCTAGTTCCTATAACTTCAAATGTCAAAGTTCATTTCCATTAAAAAAGTCACAGAATAAATAGAAGACAATCTGAAGAAAATGTCATCAAACTTGATTAACTTGTTTGTAAGACAGTCATTAAGCCCAAAAGGTTGAATCCAATGGTGAGGAATGAGGAGTCTCTCATTGTTTACCAAGGTTCAATTCATGTGAAGGTTGGTCCCTTCAGGTTTATGTATGAGCTCTTGGAGGTAGTGTTCAAATGTGTGAGGCTTGCATTGCACTCATCGCATACACATAAGTGGATCAAAACCTACCTTCTTGCCATTATTAATGCTAGGAAATAACCATTATGACAATGCTTCTTTTGATAAGGGGTTGGATCCATTTGTAAGGAATGATAATTTTCTCTTCACTGACCAAGGTTCATTTCCCATTGAGTATTGGTCCAACCCCTTAAGGTTTCCATGGGGGCACCTAACGATAGTGGTAAAAAATGCTAGGCTTCCATTAGACTTCCAACACACAAAAGTGTATCAAAGACCACCACCACGTCACCATTTGTAACATTGGACAATAATAATTATGGTAACATTTTTTAAATGAAGCCAAAGGATTCCTCTCCCCAGTGGCTAGGGTTTAACCTAGCCATCTAGGTTTTTACAAGTCATTTCCAACAAAAGAGTGGATTTGTTGACCATTAAAATGCAAATCTAACAGTGTTGAAGATAAGGTTTGCTCTAGCCTTTCAAATTTGAATCCTCACATACAACCCATGTGTTGATATTATGGTAGCTGCGGGAGGTATTTACCTCCACGTGTAAACTTGACGAGAATAGAATATTCCGAGAAGCAAGAAGAAACCCTAATGAGTTGGCTAATAACCCTAGAAGACAGGTCGACTCAAGGGGATAATTTGTGTTAGGTTATTAGCCTCCAAGAGAAGAAGTTAGCTAGAAGAAATATTATATACTGAGTAAATAGGTACCCAGAATGAGAAGTCGGCCTAGGCAATTAGCCAGAATTAGTATAAATACAGGAGGCCAGTCTTCATTCTGACAGGCATTCTCAGGACTAAAGAGCTCACTTGTGCGCATTGCAGTTAGCCAGTTTGTGCGCAAGTTTGGAGGAAAGATGTCGTTGCAGCTGCTGCAACTACCAGATTACGTTTTGGCTTGGACTATCCCTCGGTTATGGTTTGGACTATCTGATCAGCTCTTGTTTCGTGCACTATCCTTGGAGAAAGGTGCATCACCCTTTGTTTGGCTATCTAGCCTAGGGTCTACTTCTGGAGTGATTCTCTGTCAAGGTTAAGGTGCTCGGAGGGTGGCTTCGGCCTATGGTTGGGTGACAATAGTGATATTGTCTATGGTAAAACGAGCACATCCATCATATTCTAACAGGTTATGGGCCCACACCTCCTTCATTCAGTCTAACCACTGGAAGGGAGCATAGCCATAAGGATATTAATCTCTTTGAAGAACTACCACTAGGGTTTCTAGCAGGAGCAGTCACCAAAGCACTGTCGCTAGGGTTACTAGCATCTGCAGTTGCAAAAACCCTAACCCTCTCGTTGAGGCACCTTAAGTAAAGGGATTGACCTAATTTCTGGATAGACCAATGCGCCCTAGCCTAGCGCATCTCCTGGTACTCTCAGCAAGCCAAGACGTTAAGTTCGAGTTTTTGGTCAAATCTAGGGTTGACCAAGTCAAAGCAACGATGTCTTACTCTATAAAGTCAGAAAACAAGTTAGATGGAGCTTCCAACTTCAGAGCATGGAAGAAAAGGATTGGCCTCATCCTTGCCAAGAATAAAGTGTTGGATATCGTGAAAGGAAAGATTGTGGAACCAGAGTTTGAAGAAGGAACCACAAAACGTTGCAGTTAAGTTCAAAGACGGTGACATCAATGTCATGAGTATCATAATGGACTCTATAAAAGACCACTTGATACCCTACATCTCCCATCTTGACGCATCGAAGAAGATGTACGATGCCCTCACAAACCTCTTCTCAGTCAGAAACATTGGACAAGTAATGAGTCTGAAGAATGAGCTCCGTGACATGAAGATGAATGATGATGACAGCATAACATTATACTTTGTGAGAATCTCTCAGTTAAGAGATCAACTACAAGCTAATGAAGACATCATTTCAAAGAAGGAATTGGTAAACATAGTACTCAATGGTCTTCCCAAGATGTGGGATGCATTTGCCGCAAGCATGAACACAAGGAAGGAGTATCCTACATTTGAAGAACTTTGGACTTCTTGTGCTCAAGAAGAATCAAGGATCAGTGCAAAAGAGAAACCCCAAAAGAAGTACGATGATCAAGCCTTCACAACAAGGTTCAAGGATTTCAGGAACAAAAAGAAGTTTGGCTCTAGAAAGAAAACAAATCAAGAGAAATATATGGCAAGGATACAATGCTTCAATTGTCAAAAGTATGGCCACTACAAGAATCATTGTCCCGAATTAAAGAAAATGAAGGAAACACACAAAGTATCAGTTGTCGAAGAAAGGGAACCCTCAAAGAAAGCCAGGCAGGACAAAACATACTTCTTATTCTAAGACAAGGTAACAATACTCTTCATAGTTCTTGTACATACCATGTTTTCGGTACATATCTTGCATACCTATTTCTTAGAAGATAATATGTTCAAAGATAAACTATACTTATGGAAGAACAACAAGATAAGGACTACTATCACTATAAGACAAGCTGCAAGATAAGCCAAAATTAGAAAGAAACCTAGAAGAAGTAAAGATAGAAAGAAGTCGACAATCAAGAGGAAATTGGAAAAAGATTTGTAAACACTTTGCAGGAAGGCAATAAGGATGCAAACGGAAGCGTGGACTCTCCTAGATGGAGGGAGTCGATTATATACTTCCAAAAGAAAAACATGCACTCATACATGAAGCAATGATTAGGAGGGAGATAGTCCTATGATCCATTAAAGATGATGAAGTATATATCCATCGTAGCAGCCATGAAAAGCAGTACATGTTCAATTTGAGTTTAGAAGAAGTCTTCTTCGAAAAGAAGCCTTAAAGTATCCCTGGTTATCCATCCACATCCATGATCCTTCGATGAAAGGAAGACGTTGGAATCTTCAGAGCATGGAATCTATAGAAAACTCCATGGACCCAAGATCTAAAGAGAAACATGAGGAAGAACATAAAGATTCCAAGAAAGAAAGAGAAGCCAGAACAACTAGTCATTGTATCGAGAATCACAAGATTACCAGCCTGATATGAGCTTCACTAAAAGAAATCAAGCAGAGGTACTGAAAGTTGTGATGAAGAACAATGTATGGAAAACTTATGAATGTAAGCATTGCAAGATCCAAAACTAGAGGTTCTCCCAGATGGAGGGAGAAAACTATGATGATTACTTGTTCCAATAAACCAGATATATCTCTACATGAGCCATTATATCATCCGCAATATCCATAGGTTGGAATTGACATCAGATGAATGCAAAGACTGTTCTCCATAAAAATTGAACAAAGAGCGTATGTAGAGCAACCTCGATGCTTTGAGGTATACCAGAAAGAGACCCTTGTATGCATAAGACAACTTGGTGGAGAACCTCCAATGCATAACAGAAGTGTGGTGAAGACTTTCTATAACAGAGATATTGTATTAGGATGATTACTCAAAAGATCGGGATGATGGATTGCCAATCCATGACAAAGATCTCATGATGACAAAAGAAGTGCCACATGGATATGTTCCAGTTTGAGCCTTGCCACGATGTTATGAGCTAGCAGGAAACAAAAGCGCTGAATTCAACTATAATATATTGTAATGATCAAAGTTATATGAAGCCTTCAGAGAAAACCAGTGTTCCAGAAAGACCGAAGTACATTGAGATCAAGCATTACATTCTCCGTGATGAAGTCCAGAAAAGAGAAGTGGTTCTCTAATATATATCTCCACAGATGAGCAGATAAACAGATATTTTGGTAAATCCTCTGTCCAAGATGAAAGAGTTTGTGTACTCAAGCTGGAGCTCGTGGAGATGACTTCCATATTGAAAAAGGATGAGATGACTCCCAGGTTGGGAGGGAGCACTGATGTGTTATTGATTTATGGACAATCATTTTTTCGGTTCGGAAAATGATCTAGGATGGGCAGTGCTTTTCCAGTTCGGAAAGTGGGTTGAGATTTCTGACGGACGGGCATTTTCCAGTTCGGAAAATGGTCTCGATCGAGCGATCATTTTTGTAATGAAAATGGTTCAATGGATTGTTGATGTACCATAGACAACGATTTCCCATTGTGGTTAACATGGGGAATGGTCTAGGACAGTCTCTCTTCTTGATGGTCAATCAAGAAGACTGGTCTGCCTCGCCGGATAGTCATTCTTTCAAAGTTCACAGTTGTGAGCAGTTTCGAAGAATGGTTCGTTTTGGAGGTTGGCGCAGGACAGTCATTTCCTTAGGAAATGGTTCAAACAATCATTCCCTAGGGAAGATTCATTCTCTCCAGGTTGCACTTTGTTTAGTGCCGGAGGAATGGCCCAGATAGCTAAATGGTCCAGGTTCAACAATCAGGGACAAGCATTCCCTAGGGCAGACTCATTCTCTCCAAGTTGCACTTTGTTTAGTGTCGGAGGAATGGTCCAGGCTCATAAATCAGGACAATTATTTTTCATTGCTTGAGAAGAATAGTCCAGATAGCTCATCATTGATGTTTGACTTTCTGAGGGCAGATGCTCTTCCAGATCTCACAAATGTGAGTGGAAGAATGGCCCAGATGATTCAGTTTATATCATAACAATGTTTTCTGTGCAGGTTGATATCAAATGATTGTTATGGAGACTGTATGTCTCTGGACAGTATATGTATGCTACTGTGGTGGATGTGCTCCACTGATTGTGAATATATGTCATTGATCAAGTATATGTGTGCTACTTGGTGTGGTAGTGTACCACTGGATTGTAGTTGTGTATTACTATGGATAGACACAGTTGTGTTCTATTAAATGATATTGTTCCAATTGCCTTGAAGACTATCAACAGTGTTGGAAATGATTATCAGGTAGATGGTTGATCAATGGACAGAAATTTCTCAGACGAAAAATAGTCCAAAACATCTATTCTTCTAAGACATATGTCCGGATTCAAAGAATGGTTCTTGTGTCACTCTATGGAGTGACTTATCTAGCATCATGTTTGATTACTCAGATGGAGTATGATTTCAAGAGATGATGCAGTTGATGACATTGATAATGATGATGGTGCTCATGATCTAATCTTGAGATAGTCTGTACGACTATGATGATGATACCGATTCAATGGCATATTTGTGCTCAAGACCATTGTCTTCAATACCTCCCTAGCTAGAAGGGAGTGTTGATATTATGGTAGCTGCGAGAGGTATTTACCTCCACGTGTAAACTTGACAAGAATAGAATATTCTAGGAAGCAAGAAGAAACCCTAATGAGTTGGCTAATAACCTTAGAAGACAAGTCGGCTCAAGGGGATAATTTGTATTAGGTTATTAGCCTCCAAGAGAAGAAGTCGGCTAGAGGAAATATTATATACTGAGTAAATAGGTACCCATAATGAGAAGTCGACCCAGGCAATTAGCCAGAATTAGTATAAATACAAGAGGCCAGTCTTCATTTTGGGAGGCATTCTCAAGACTGCAGAGCTCACTTGTACGCACTGCAGTTAGCTAGTTTTTGCGCAAGTGTGGAGGAAAGTTGTCGTTGTAGCTGTTGCAACTAACAGATGACGTTTTGGCTTGGACTATCTCTTGGTTATGGTTTGGACTATCTGATCAGCTCTTGTTTGGTGCGCTATCCTTGGAGAAAGGTGTTCCACCCTTTGTTTGGCTATCTAGCCTAGGGTCTACTTCCGGAGTGATTCTCTGTCAAGGTTAACGTGCTCGGAGGGTGGCTTCGACCTATGGTTGGGTGACAATAGTGATATTGTCTATGGTAAAACGAGCACATCCATCATATTCTAACACCATGATCTAGGTTGATCAATTGCTCAATGGTTTCAATCGCAGAGGGAGCTTCTATTCTAACAAATGTAGTAGCCATATTCAAGTATTTAGTCACCTCTACTAAAGAAACTCAAGAATACCAATTGTTGCTCAAACTTTTTCCAAGAAGATTAATGAGATTCCTAAACTAAACATCCCCTTTGTTAGCCCTAAGCAAAAGGTGTTCCCAAATAAAATCTTGATTGAGAAATTCATGGGGTCATTTGTCCAACCAAAAATCTTTGCAATCTTGGATCCAAAAGCTATGGATCCATTTGATAGAAGGGTGAAAGCTAGCTTTATTTTTGTGTTTAAGAGTTACTATGGATTTCATTTCCAATACAAACATAAGCGTGATTTAATTTTTCAAAGGGGCCCCTAGTTACGATGAACCAATGGGATGTTATGAATAGATGGTCTCCGACTTTGACATAGAGAAGGAAATGCCCTCAATGGTTCCACTTTGGGTCAGACTTCCTTATTTTCGATTATCCTTTAAGACAACAAATCCATGGAGACAATCAAAATAAAACAAGGGAAATTAAAAAAAAAAACAAAAAAAAACTTACCCGACTCAAGAATGTTTACTTGTGCATGAATCTATGTAGCAATAAACCGCAAAGAAGGCTTTCCTCAAGCTCTAGCACTGCAAAGTGATAATTGGACTCATTTGCAACCATTGAATTATATGATGCTCCCCTTCAAGTGTAACAACTTCCATCACCAACCATTTAAGAAAACAAAATACCCAAAAAAATCCCTTGTGTTCAAGATAAAGGAGATGATTTTCAATGAGTCTCCAAACCCTCAAATAGATGTAGAAGACATACTCGACCAACTTCCTAGTGCAAAAACGAAACAAAATCTTGATCAAGCCAAAATTGATTTTTAATTTTGGAATCTCTAACCAAGGGGGACTCTCCTATAGAAACTTCTCCTTTACCATCCTCTCAATGGAAAAGAGAGATCTCACCTCTCCAATAAAAGACTTGTCAATGAAACCTCTAGAAAAGGTTGAACAAAAAAGAGCAAGGCAATAGATGAATCATTCTCTCCCAAACCCTATCTCATGTTTTTTAAAACATTTGGCCCAACCCAAAGAGATAAAAAAGTCTTGGGCAATCCTAATCAATTACGATGTTGAGGTTACTTGGGAGATAGACAAAAATGGAACCACTTTCGAATGAGGTTTGAGAAAGCATCGAGATCATGTGGTAGGAGCAATGGAACCCACTTCACGAGTCAAAAAATTCTCACTTTGTATCCACTTCAATCCCTCTTACAAGAGGGAAAAATAAGGCTTTAGGATCCCAACCCATTGCAGCTACTTGTTCCAACATACTTAAACATTGATTCTACAACTTCCCTACAAGTTTCTCTTTATTTTTTTGCTTGTTGATATGCATCCAGCTTGTAAGACAATATTTGTGTAGGCATGGAAGAGAAAGAAAGTTGGAAAGAAGAAGAACCTAATGCAAGAACTGTCCCATAGAGCTCCAGGACTAATGTATCATGCGAAAAGAGGAATCTTCCTAAATTTTGTACTCTCTATGTCTAGGAAGGCCATGGCCTTTTGATATAATTCAAAGTAATCATTTCTGTGGGAGAAAAAGTTGCCCATGAATGTCATACCCAAAATTTAAGGGTTGAAATAAATTACATGTTTCCCCATTTACAAGTATATTGTGTTTGTTAGAGATTTATGGTCAAGGCTTGGCTAGGACCTTTCCAGTCTAAATAAAGCTAGGCCTTGAGCTTAAGTAAGACTTTTCAAGCCCCACGGAAAATCTAGAACCTTAATTAAGCTCAGATAAATCGTTTCATGACCCTCTAACTCAAATAAGACCAAGGTCTTATCTAATCTCTTGTAAAACATTTCAAGACTCCTCCTAGGTAAGATCAAGGCATTTCTTGAGATTGGATGACAATTCAAGACTTTGCATTCTGGCTCAAATAAAATATAACCATACCTTAAGTGTATGTATGTTACCCAAAAGCTTGATAAGCCATTGTTGGTCATTATATTTCAAACATATCTACAATAATTTCAACATAACATCCTCCACTTGACAATAATATCACTCTAGGTTCAATGAAGTCATAATATAGATTAGAAAAGACATTTTATTGACTAGAAATGGGGCTCAATAAAATATCGTCTATAAAAGTTATTATCCTTTTTCAAATTCATTATCACTTTTTTATATATGAGCATAATTTTCCAACAAATTATGACCAATAATGGTTGCACCACCGTTTAGGTTAATATTGTCTCTTTTATAATCATCCATATGAGCATTGGTGATGGTTGTTTTGCATGTGAAGCATAGACATTTGACATCCATGTTTTGCATTGTTTATAATGTGCATCATTATTAATGAAAGTCGATAAATTCTTATATTTCTATGATTTTTCAAATGCAAGTTAATAAAGATTATGAACTGCTTGAAGTATTGGAAACATGATGACCAACAAGGTGGGCTTTATCGAAGTCCAGTGTGGGATATACATAACTTATAAACTGGAGAGATGGATGTCTAATCATTGAATATCCTCTCCATCCACTTGCTCCCCATCCTTCATCCAAATCAAACATAAAACCATTTCCGTTTGTTCAATAATTCCATAAATGACAATCACAAGATTTTCAGGTTCAAATCATATTTCTTACTATTTTCCACTCATCTTGATAATCAATCAGCTTGTTCTAACAAACACCATAGCATTACATCACATAATAACATCTCCTAAATTAATAATATTGTTCATATCCAACTGCAAGGAGTTCGAACCTGAAACTCCTGTGAGTAGACAGGCAAGCAACATGTGTGGATGTGAGTGATAGGAGAAGCAACACAAGTAATTAAAAATAAAAAAAAATTAAAATAAAACCATTGTACATCGATTTCCAACACAGAAGTTGTGAAACAAACAATGGAAACATCAGCCAGCAATCTTACACTAGGAATTTGTGTTTTGCACTGTTGCAAATGAGTAAAAAGCTGGTCAAAAATTCAAAAAACTAACGAAAGAGGAAAATACTACTTACTCAGAGAAATGAAAAGAACTCCATTAGGGCTGTATTCTTTCCCATTGTTCATCACAAAACTACCGTGCAAACAATGATGTAAAAAACAGGTCCAGCGATCCCTCAAAGCCTGAACTATGTTTTCAGCACCCGTGTCTATGTCTTGGCTTGAACATCTTATTGCATACAATCCCAGATTAGACCAAGTTTGAATTAAATAGGGCAGAAATTGAAGGCAGTGCAAAAACATGTAGAGAATGTTCCACTGAATTTTAAACACTGTTATGTATCAAGTAGGTTGGAAGGGAGACCAGTGCTCTGTCATCTGCCCAATGGGCTTCAATAAAAATTTAGTAATTCCAAATGAATGTATGTTACTAACTCCTATTTTGCTAAGGCCAAAATTGCAAATGGAAACTTGATCATGACATAAAACAGCCCAAATGGAAAGTTAGAAAACTGACACAATCTGCTTAGCACAAAATAGCCAGACTAAATGGAGCTCCCTCGAAAGATTCAACATCATCTCTTCTTGCCATGCTTTCTTGCCTTCACAGTTCTCTCTAGTGCTCTCAGCCGCTGATGGACGAGAGAAGATGATGGTGGTCCTTTCTCAGTTGTTATGATAGATCCAGCATGACTTGTGCCTGCTTTTGGTGACACAGGGATCTCAGGAAGAGCCAATGCCTTCTTGACACCTGGCATCCTGATTACTGATATACCAAAAATGAGCACCATGATTAGCACAACAAATGCATTGGTCAATTTCCATTGCCAAAAGTAACTATCAACTGGCCATGAAAGTAACTATCAACTGGCCATGTAATCCTATAATTTATAACTCCCGTGACCATATCTTTAACCTCCTTTTGCAGTAAATTATTCCATATACATTCCAAGCTTCACTCGTAACAAAGCTACAAAAAGGTTGCAAGAAGTCCAATAGACGTCTTTCAACGATGAATGCTAGCCACAAACTATGAATGACATATCTTATTAAGTATGATAATTAAGTTAGCAAGCAAAATGGAAATATATGGAAAATCTAAAGTGAAGTCAACTTTTATAATAGATAGTAGTTTGTGCAACAAATTAACAACAGTATTTTTTATAAGGAAACCTGTAGCTATTTCAAATTTTGAGCTCAAGCAGGTCCTCCAGAAGTCATTCATTTTGATAGACTCTACATGACTTCAAAGAGGCCAACATTGTGCAAATGGTCAAGTTCTTCATTTCAATGTTAACATAAGCATTGTAAGTATCTTGGGAAAAGGTGGATTAGAACCAAATGATAGACAAAAACAATGATTGAAACATGTCATTTTAATAAAAGCATGAACAATATGTCACCAAGTATATTAAAAATACATGGAAATTATAAACCAAACTCAAGAAGTTCATGGAATTGCATATATTGGCAATTTGCAAAATAACTAGTAGCGGTGTCTTTCTAAGAAAATTTGTAGCCCTTTTAATTTTCGACCCAAGCAGGTCCTACAAATTCTGGACTGTTTCATGGCTATCAATATTAATCTCATACAGAATTTCTTTCATTTCAATGTTAAAGAGCACACGATAAGTGTCTTAGCAAGAAATTGGTCAAACACAACTCCAAAAACACTCATCGATAATCAGCAAGTGTTCACTTATGAAAGCAATAATATCAAAGGATTGTGATTTAGATTTCTAGGCAAGTAAATAGAACAGGAAAAGCAAACTAGTTGGACATCTTTACTAGCTTACTTATTTAAAAACTCCTCAAACAAACATTGGAAGCACATATGTTGAGAAATTTTCTAATGGACATAACAGGGTGCCTGGTTTATGAAAAGTTTCAAACATGCATATGACAAATTATGGAGCTGGATCCGAAACTGTTGTATCTCCATGCTGCATGCCTCCAAGCAGGTTCATGACAAAAGATCAGGTGCATTGCTGATCACCTGATTGTTGAAGGATCAAACAGTGAGCTCCAACATTAGAGATTATTAAGTGTAATTTTATATTATATTATGTTATTGAACTTTATGTTAATGACTTGGCATATGACCAATATATAAC
>JZKD02S1674831.1:288444-325924 GCA_000966675.3 Picea glauca
GAAGTAATTGATCTTAAGCAAGAACAAGAAATGATTGTTGAATGGAAAATCAATCATAAGTTGCTTCAAGATAAGCTCATGTCATGCAAATATCTCAAGTATATCAGCTCATTTGTAGTCGTCTTATTGATACTGTCATTAGTAATTTTTTATACATGGATGATAGTGGCTTCAGTAAGATGTAACAGGGTTCAAATGGCTAACAATATACTGTCAGTTGTCATGATTGTGTTACAGTTGATCTTGATGAGACAGGTGCACAGGATAGAGTTCGGAGACGGAGGACAAGCCGGGTGGCCTATCTCGAGCTTGTTGACTGGTCAGTAACCTTTTGGGGACCAAAAGGTCTTTTTGTGGGGAGGTGTGATCCGAAATCGGATCCAGAAGCCTGACAGGGCTTAAAAAGGCTCAAAAATGAAAGTGCTTGGAATTTGACGAAACCAGCGCCATTGTGTCCATCTCGTCTACCTGATTCCGGTGGTATATTTACTTCGTCAAACGGGCTCCGTATGAGCAATATATCGCGTTCTGTCCAAAAAGGCAATCAAGTAAAAAAAAAGGGATGACTATACAGTCCGTACAGTCCACGTGGCATGCTGATTGTACAGACCGTATGGTCCGTACAAGTGACGTGGAAGCTTCTGGAGATGACACATGGCAACCTCAGGTGACGACATGTGGCAGGCTGATATGGCGTACGGGCAGACAGCTGGACCAATCCAGGGGTGACACGTGTCACCACTGTAAGGGTGACACGTGGCCCAGGATGACGTCAGCAGGTACGTGACAGGGTAGTGATGTGGCAGACACAGAGGTTGACAGCTGGCAGGTGATGTGGACCACTCGATAAGTGACACTTGGCAGATTTTGATTGGCGGTTGATGTGCCACGTGGCCCAGTCACAGGCTGCCACGTGGCACCATGTGGTTGGCTCTCCGGTTTGTGTAAAAGTTATATGGCTTGTCCGGGGGTTGAACCCGCGACCTATACTCTAGGAAACGGACTGGCAGGACCAGGCTAGCTGCCCGGCCCACGGGTGGTTCTTGTTATACATATGGCACAAATATTATTTAATTTCGGTTGAATGGTTCGTCGGCGGGGAAAAGGGTCGGGGCTTAGCCCCAACCCACGGTCCGATACACATCCAAATGACCACAGAGCAGAGGTTTAAACCATATGCGAGAGTTTTGGACGGGGGCGTACCCTCCGCCAAAAGACCGGGGTTGTAGCCAACGGTCGGGGCCTATGTATAGGCCACGGTTCTATCCACATGCCACGGGACCAGGAGTTAGAGCGCGTGGGAAGGGGCCAGCGCTTAGCCTTTGGGCTAGTGCTTGGCCACATGGCCCATATGACATTGTCAAAGGGGGCGCATGCACGGAATCAGGGGATAATGCCTAATTTTAATTCAAAAGTGGGTTTTTTTTATATAGTTTGGGATTTTTAAAAGATATTATGCCTGTTATTATTGGATTTTCTCCATTTTTGGGAGATATTGTTCATTTTTGGAGCCCAAATTTTAGGAGGAAGTTGGAGATGAATAACCAACTTCAGATCTATATAAACCATGCCTGTTTGAGGCCATGGAGGACAGTGAAGGACAGAAAAATCAGAGTTATGCTGAAGGGAAGCCAAGCCAAAGCCATTTTTACGCAGGGAAGATATTGAGGAGCAGACGCTGTCGGGCCATTTCTGGGAGCTCCGGACGTCCGTTTTGCATGTAGTTTTCTTTGTAGGGTTCTTGAGATCTGGAAGAACATGACCAGATCAGTCTTGTATCCAATTGACACTGCAGCGATGTACTTTTTAGATTTTGAACAGAAATAAAGAAGCCTCCCCCACAGAGACAAAGGCCCGGAGACGTAGGCAACATTGTGCTAAACTCCGTTATCAATCTACGTGTTATGGTTTGATGTCTATTATTTCATTTCAGATCTGCACATGTGTATATGGATGTCATAATTCCTCTTCTTTCGTCATTCTTTCACTAAGTTTCTCAAATGGTTAATTAACGCATGCAAAATTAAAACTCAACCATAGTCATTAAAAGATCCTACGGATCATTCAATATCTCTTTGGTTGATTTTTTATGCTTGATTATCATCAAATATATCTATTTTTTTTTATATTGATTCTTTGATTGTTTTATTTCTTAATGACTCTACCTGTTGCAAGGCAACCCAATATTGAGCTCGGTCTTCAAGAACAGACCAACATTGCTTTGAATTTGTTTAACACCATTTTAGACACTGCTAACACTCGGGTTGAGCTTAATCAATCATGGGCAACAATTGAACGAGACATTAGTACCCAAGAACGTTGGGAAGCTAGACGTAGACAACCTAGAAATCAACAATAACCTTATTTTTCCTTCAACTTTGACCTTCTTTTCATGTCCTTAGACCCTTGTGTTTCTAGGAGAAGAAGAGGCTTATCACCTGAAATTAATCCTATTGCTGAAATAGGAAGAAGGAACATTGTGTTATCAACCCAACAAAGTGCTCTAAGGAGAACCTTGTCTGATTCATCCAGTTCATCTTTATCTCCCTTACCTATCATCCAGAAGATGACATCTAGTGGTGACTTTGGTGTTACTGGAAGTGATTCTTCCTCTCAGTATTCAGCTTCATCAGTGATTGATAGATTATATAGCCACCATATCCCTATCCAATCTACCACAAACCCCACCAAAGTCATTAAAAAGTATGGACTTTTTCAATTTGAAGAAGATTCTACAACTGCACCGTGGCATGTTTCCTCTCCTCTTAACCTAGCACTTGCTACTCGTCCACTTCCTAAATTCAAAGAGCATCTTCCTAGGTTTTCGAGGAATAACACTGTCACTACAAATGAACACCTGGTGGCATTTTCTAATGCCTGTCACAATATAGGAGCCAATGACAATGATACTTTCATGTGCTTATTTTTCAATTCTTTGGAAGAAAAGGTTGCGGCTGATTTATTTGACCTTCCTCCTAAAATTCTATCTACTTGGGAGGAGTTAGTCTATTGGTTCAAATCCACCTATGGTCATTCTAAAATCCCAGTTGAGCATTTACAGGAGTACAATAACATCGCATATAAGGATGGTGAGACCACCAATTCCTTCAACTTGTGTTTCACTAAGTTATACAATCAAATCCTTGAACTCATTCGACCTCATAACAAATCCACTTTCATGCATTATTATAATTCATTATTGTCCCCCTATCTCCATAGGCTTGAGGAAAAATCCATTGATAACCTCGGTTCCACTCTGCATACATGTTTAGAGTACGAAGAACATCTCAAAAGAACAGGTCTTCCTTGGGGAGAATCAATTAAACAAACATACATGTCTTCCCTCTTACAACTAGTACAAGACATGAATAATCATATGATAGCATATGAGAGAAAAGGAAATGTCTCCCCTCTCACCCCTGGAGCTTCATCCTCTTCTTCACCCCCCTTCATAAATCCAATTGAAAATAATTTTCATCCTAAATCTAACATGCCTTGGATTTGGTGTAACTTTTGCGAGGAAACCACGTGTGATGTGAAGAAGAGTGTCAGAGATAAGATCTTTGGTAAAAGACTGGAAACTACCATCGTTGACCTAGATTTTGCAGAGCTAGAAGATGTCATGATCATTAATACTAGGAACAAATCCTACACTCCCAAAGGAAAATATGATCCTCCTTGTAATTCTTCTAGCCCGAGCTCATTCTCACCAACTGCTACTGTTCAGGTTCCTAACATTCAAGGAATTACCTCTCCTCTCCTCTCCCCTCTCCCAAATACAATATTCTAAATTAGTTGGACAACATCAAAGAAGATGCCACCCTTCTGGACATGGTTGTTGTCCCTAAACAACAGAGGCATCTAAAACAATTCATGGAAGGAAAATATTTCGGTGTATCCAACCTCTCTGAAGAGGTAAATGAAGAGGATTCGTCTGTAAATAAAGTAGGTGTACATAACTTTAGATACCCTGTAAAAAATCCCCCTTTTTATAGTTCTGTAAAAATTATGGATAAGATCGCCCATTGTTTCCTCATTGAAAACGGTTAGGTCCCAAGTGTATTTTCGAAGATTATTATGGAAGATATAGGCTTGTCTTGTACAAATGAAAATGCTAGAAGCATGCTCTCTTATAATAGTCTATAACAAATGACCATAGGTGAGATTAAATATGTGACCTTAGTTTTGTGCGCACACCCTAAAATAAGGATAACACTTAGAATTCAGGTAATTGATATGCCATTAAGAAATTACTCAATCATCTTAGGAAGATATTGGCAAGCTTTGATGGGTGGATACCTCTCACTCGATGGGACACACTTTTCCATTCCTCGGAATGGTAAAAACATCATAGTCCTTAGAGAGGGAAGTATTTCACCTTACATAGAGAGCGTCCCACAACCTAATGTGAATTATGTCGAAGAGGACCCAGGGGTGTATTCCATCTTTGCCGAGGAGGATAACATTCCCTTGGAACAAATCGACTTAGACGATGGTATGTGGCACATGCACTTTGATGGTTCATGCTCTAATGAAGGTGATGGAGATGGAATTTTCTTGTACTCTCATGTAGGGAAAATTCATAACTTTTCTTATAGGTTGGAGTTTGTTTGCACAAACAATGTCACTGAATTCAAAGCTTTATTATTAGGCATTGAAAATGCCTATAATATATGTTGTGGTCACCTTATAGTTTTTGGAGATTCTGAGCTTGTTGTGAACCTGGTACATAAGATATACTCTCCTAGCAACAAGTTGATGAAATGATACACTCAAACTGCTTGGGAACTTATCTCGAACCTATTATATTTCAACATTACTCATGTTAAGAGGTAATTGAACTCGATGGTTCATTGGTTAATTGTTTTTGCAGCCTCTCCTAATCGACAATTTCTGCCACACAAACATAATTGTACTTTTCAATCTCTATATCATCCACATATCCCTGACAATATAGAATCATGGAAGTTCTTCCCTAGAGATGAGAGAATATGTGCTTTCATTCAAAATGAACCTTATAAGCCTGAGGAAATTATATCCATGGAAGATAACAAGATTCCTCAGGGTTTGACTCCTCTAGAAAGTTCATTTTCATCGAGTGATGTAGGCAATAAAGAGAAACATAAAGAAGAGGAGTAAAAAAGGAAGGTGGGTGAAACCATATCCTTGAACATTGGGATGCCTGAGTCTCCAAAGAATGTTAAAATAGGTGCCCAATGTTTTGATGAAGAGAAGATGAATTTTGACAAGCTGCTTGGAGAATTTCAAGATGTTTTTGCCTGGTCTTATGAGGATATTCGTGGTTTTGATCCCACTCTTATACAACATGCCATTCCGATCAAGGAAGGCATAAAACCAATTAGGCAAAAGCAAAGACCTATCAACCTTGCATTGGAGCAACTATTCAAAAGGAGTTGGAAAAACTCTTGAAGGCTGGAATCATCTTTCCGGTTAAATATTCTGAATGGATTTCCAATTTGGTTCCTATTCAGAAAAAAACCGGTCAGATCAGATTATTCGTTGACTTTCGTGCATTAAATCGGGCTAGTATAAAAGATCACTTTCCTCTCCCTAACATGTAAATGATTTTTCATCAAGTTGAAGGGTCACAAATGATGTCCTTACTTGACGGTTTTTCTGGTTACAATCAAATCAAGGTAAAAAGGGCAGATAAATATAAAACCACCTTTATTACTCGTTGGGGTACCTTTGCTTATGAACGTATTCCTTCCAGCTTATCTAATGCAAGTGACACTTTTAAAATACCTATGCAAGTAGCTTTTGACGATTTGATCAACAATATTATTCATATCTATCTAGATGATCTAATCGTGTACTCTAAAGGACTATCAATCGTCTCAAAGTTTCAAAAATGATGGTTGGGTCCTTTCAAGATCGCTTTTGTCCTAGGTAAAAACTCTTACATTCTAAAATATTTACATGAGTGATTTTTCTCCTACAACACTAATGGTTCTCACTTAAAACATTATGTGGAACCAACTTGAAAAGTTTTAACGTTGTTTGGATTTTTTGTATATTAGTAGTCTAGTTTTGTTTTCATTTTTACTACTGCTTTTTATTTCTTCCTTCATAGTAGTTTAAATTCTGTTTTTTTTAATAATTTTCCTTCTTCTTTTTGCAATTCTGTTATTTTATTTCTGTTGTTTTAAATTTTGTAGTTCCATTTCTGTCATGACTTTTATTTCTTTCCATCGTTTTAGTTTAATTTTGGTCAAGAATCAACGTTGGATCAATTCTGCCACAGTGACACTCCTTCAAGGTATTGTTAGTAAATAAAAATCATTCTTACACAGTTGTTACGATGTTCCCCTTGAAACCATAATTGAATTTGTTATCTTCGTTCACTGTTGTCTTATAAAGAAATTGGTTACCTCTCGCTCCTGCTTTCCATTTCTTCATCCATTTGAGAATTAAAAGAGAAACTCCATAATTTTTTTCTCCTTGAAGTCAAGAACAAATTTTGGTTGAATGATTATGCATACAGGGATAAACCCCCTCATACTTAAAATTTTTCATGAGTTATTCCCAAATTCCCGATCATTTTTCCATTAAATCCACTCACTTCCCCCTGTTGCATGAGCATTCGGGTTATATCTTCTTGGTACATTATTCATTTGGTCTACGAAACCATATATTCTAAGTTCTTAATCTATTGGAAACATATTTCCCAATGGAATCGCCAATCTGTTGACGATTAAAATCGCAACAAGGAATTTCGCCTGCAAAGTATTGCTAAAGCCTATTATTTAAACTATGCTAGTAAAATAATACTAGTAGGTCGGATCCCCTTGTAGACTAGAGGCTCAGAGATAGCCATATCACACTTTTCACGTTGTTGTTTCTATATTGCTTACAAGGTATTATATGGTTGATGACGTAGTCTTGGTTTTTTTTTAACATAATGGCAGTGGATAATGCATTTTATGTGATGTTCCCTTATTCTAAGCTTTAATTCTATGTTATGGGTGTCATATACTACAATTGTTACATCTGATGATACCACCATGATTATTACCTGGCTACACCTACACAAGACATATGTTAGTAACAACATAAAACAAAAGAAATGGAAAGAGACTTATAACAAAAAAAATCCAAAAGAAAGGGACTATACCATGCTATGTTAATAGGTTATGTGCAAATGAAATGAAAAGAAATTGGTGTTAGTCCTAAATAGCAATGGTTAGTGACTATGCGAATTATATTTTAGTTATATCGGGAGAATTTGATATATGGTATGGTATGTTTTCGCAATGGTTAATGCAAATTTTTGGGTGGCGCAATTGGCAAGCAATATGTCGCAAGTTTCACTGTATGGAATTAATGGCATGGTTAATGGTATGGTTTTTGGTTGGCTATCGTGTACTATGAAATTGAATGGGGAGGAAGATGGAAGCGACGTGCAGTAAATGCATGTCACTCCATACTTCTCTCATCGGGCCGTCACCCTAGCCTGGTTATTGTTTCATTTGGTTTTGTTGGAGGTTAAGCTCCGAGATTCAAGCCTAGAAGGAACTGCTCAATCATCTCACCCTTTTTAAAACCATTGGTTACAGGTATGGTTCTTTTCTCCCATCCATGAATTTCACTTTGTGTATGAAATGAACGATGGCTCGGTAATGTATTGGTTTGTGTTTTCTTGAGATTGGCAACTGTGTAAACGCGTGGGTCTTCTCTCTGGAATGACTGTGTGGTTATTCGTTTTGCAAATGAAAGAATTGGTTGTTGAAGTTATGATTTTGTTGGTTGTTCTGTGTGGTGAAAAAATTTGATGGCTCTCTGTTGTTTTAAGAAGTTATGGGTATTTTGGTTGGAGGGTTTCGCTCTGTTTAGCCTTGCTGGCTGCTTCCTCACAATTATGGTAACTATGTTCGGTTGTATTCGGGTTGCTATGGGGTTGTTGTATATGTTTTTGAACTACCTTTTGGTCACTATGTATCCTCCAGAGCCATGGTCGTGGGTTATTAACTTGGTCATGGGCTTATTTTTGTGGTATTGGCATCAACGAGTTGGTTATGGTATGGCCATTATGCCAAGATGTATTCTTTATGGTTTTTGGTGATACCTCGGGTCTGCATTTCCACTGGCATTGTTATAAATTGGTTCATCCCTTGAGAAAGGCGTGAGGGTTATGCCTTTGTGTGTCTTGATATTTGTTGTTGTCCAGTAAGCAATCATTGCTCCTCTGCATCATTTCCTACCTTACCCGGTGTTGAACTGTCACACTATTACACAAACAGAGAGACATAAAAGCATGTGGTTCCACCATCCTTGTTTCAAAGGGTCATTTCCTATTGTTGATATGTTCTAACTCCAGTCTCTTTGTTCTTTGATGACCGACTGAACTCTTGATTACTTCTTTTGTTCATTGTTACAGAGCCTGATTTTGATAACTCCAACCATTCACATTCTTTTTGGGTGTCTTGTTGATTGTCATAGATTAGTTGAGTGGTTATGACAGTTGCTTTGAGTATTTTCTCGTCTCTGTTTGATCGAGTTGTTGGAAAGTTGTAATTGGGGATGAGAATTTTTATACAACCAAGGGGTTGTCTCCTTTTGTATGACAATTACATTGAAAACCTAGCTTGTTTTATTAATTGGTTGATTAGGCCAGTGATAATGTACAGTCAGAGTGTTGCCTCCTTTTCGTTATGCATTGAATTGTTGTATGCCTACAGTGTGGTGTCAATTGTTAGTTGATGGATGTTGTATGTGTTATTTTCCCCAATCGTGATCATTGCAAGATAGGGAAAGTGATGACTATGATTTCGTTGTTTATTGTGTATGGATTATGGAGACATCGTGCATTGTTT
The DNA here is from genome assembly GCA_000966675.3 of Picea glauca. NCBI lineage: Eukaryota > Viridiplantae > Streptophyta > Pinopsida > Pinales > Pinaceae > Picea > Picea glauca. The sequence continues at coordinate 297,279 of JZKD02S1674831.1, forward strand.
TATTTGGTTGCACCATCAACAATGAAACTCGGGTTTTGTATTATGGTTCCATTGCACTTTTTATTGGTTAATATTATCAAAAGAATGAAATCGGGCAAGTTTTAAAAATCTATTCAACTTGGAAGAAAAACATGTGTCTATGTTTGATTTGGGCAATTGCGAATTATAGGCAATGGTTTATATTTTATAGAAATATATGTTGGACAAAGATGAAGCAATGTGACTGTGCGTTCATTTTGATTTTGTTTAAATGAAAAGGAAAGGAAATGAAAAGAAACAAGTATTCTCTTAACAAGACTGTTGAAAGGCATAGTGGTTCTGAGTATGATTAAAGACTGTGTTAATTGAGAAATTTTGAAAAATTAAATGTGGGACAGTGAACAATTTTGACACACAAAAATTGTTAATTGGTATTGGTATCCTTGTATTGAATACAAAGTTGTTTTTATGGATTACTTAATTGGTTTTACAAACAATATTCGTTAATTGGTTTTACAACTCAACTCCCCTTCCCATATTCACTATCCACTCCATGTTCTTAAAATTAAATTATAGTTAAGATAAATTATGTATTATGACAGTTAAAGGATCACACAGGGATGAATTACAGTGATATATTCTTTTGATTTACGATACAGTTGATTGTTTGATGTTTTATGAGCAGTAATCATGATATATTTCCCCTCATTTTAACACTTTTCGCTCAATACAATCCCTCACATGTCCCAGAACCCTTACTCACCCCCTGCTCATTGACAAGTATTAAACGATTTGTATGGATTGGATTGCATGAGTCTAATGTGTTTCTAAGCCAAACTTTTTTTCGTATTTAAAAGATATGTCATGTATGGTTGTTGAAGAAACTATTGGCTAATCAATAATGCATACAGGAATGAGATTTTTCAGCAGAGGTAGCCATGGCCAGGGTAACAGAGGAAAAGGAAATTGGAATAGGGGCCCTAGAAGGCCAAGGTTCTCTATACATTTTGATGCAGACTCGTAAGAGTTGGGCCAGCTATTTCAAGATGGGTTTTTTAACTGGATTGGGAAAGGAGTGGTCCAACCTAGGACAGAAAGGCCTCCCTTCCAAGCTCCACATGTCCCTGGTATCCCAATGTCCCCTCATGTCTCACAGCAACCTGAAGTCCTTGAAAAGGACGGATGGAAAGAGATTGTCCACCCAATAGTCTCTCAACATCATGGATGGCCTAACCCTTCTCTACTTGCTCCTCCACCTGTTAATCAAAGTTTCCAAGTTTCCCCTATCCACTCACCAATATAGTCTTCACATGCAAGAAAAAGGTTAAAAACTGAGGCCCACCATGCTCCTGACATAGGAAAATTCGTTGTTTCCACTTCCTCGCCCTCAGATGACTTTGCCAAATCTGTGTCCTCTCGCATGCATTTGAGAGATGATTGCTCTCATGTGATCAATGAGATTAGGCCTAAATGCTCCACACAACCTAAGGCAAATTCAAAGAGATCAAAGGGTGACACCAGCAACAAGGGAAAGATTGTCTCCCAGAGTGGAAAATAAGGGTTTTAAGTGTTTTTATTATTGATTGTTGAGAACAGTTGACTTCTGAAATTTTGGACAGCACACTATGTTTTTGGATATATGGATAATATATTTTGGAATAATTTCAATTATCATTGATATAAATTGTCAAATTATGAGAGGATGATGGGAGTCACAAGGAGGGATATTTTGATTGATTAACTAGTTGTGTTATGATTGTTAAAAACTAAAGGGAGTCACAAGGGGTCCCACCTAGTAGTTATTATTTATTTAAAAACCATTATTATGATGTTATTACTTTTCCTCCTTAACTAAAAAAGTTGGTTGAGTTTTAGTTAACTTAACTAAAGAAGTGGTTCAATTACTTCAACTAATTCTAATTGCTTAAAGGCAAAAGGAAAAGGAGGAACAAGTGGAGAATAGAAGGAGAATCATACTAAGGTTTGATCTTTGAGTTTTGTTGAGATAATTCAGTTTGCATTCATTCTTTAATTCATTGAAATACTAATTCTCTTTTATGATAGCAAGGTCCTATTGTAGACAACAAGATTCAGGGTTGAATTACATCATTCAGACACTTGTTTTTCACAAGTGTTGATCTATTTTTGATAGTTTGTGTAGACTTGTCTATTTGTGAATTAAATTCCATGACTGACAAAGGCTATTGTGCAGAGTCGAGTGGGCATCAATCTGTGGCAAGCTGATCTAGATTTTAAAGTTCATTTTTTTTACTTTCTATCATAAGTCCTTTTGTATGGTTTTCATCGAGGACATCTAAGTTTGACTTTGGTCTGAACTTCCTTAGGGAATTTTGTAAAGAGAACGATTGTTTTGATAAATTGGAATGGAATAAATGATTTCTTTATGTCTCATCTGTTTTGATTATTGACTTGGTGTTTTTACTTATGTCTCTATATTTATTTTAGAATCTGTTATATTCAGAAAATTACATAAATAAATAATTTTCCATCAAACTTTCATTTATAAAAAATATTAGCCTAAGCACTTGCAATCAATACTTGTGAATTAGGAAATAATTTTTTATGGCTATAAACATAGGGTGATATTTACGTCTATCTTTCTTTAGCCAAGTAAGATATGAAAATGCTTGAGTAAGATCATTTCATATCTTTTCCTCAATAGTTGGTAGCAAGGATCTTGGCACAAATTTGGCATCACATAGCTAAAGAGAGCCATTTGGACACCTCAATTCTATCAATCATTGATTTCAATATATATTTTCAAATGGTTGAAAATAAACATGGATTTTAAGGAATTTGAAGATATGTCTTGGTTGAAGCCAAACCACAAAGGGTTCCATACTCTGATGATAGCACAAGGCCAATTGAATATTGTATTTGGAGGTTAGGAATTTTTTTCCATGCATTCAATTGTTTCCCATTAGGAGGATTCATTTTCTTGAATGTAAAGATATGAATTAAAAATTAAATGGTTGTAGACCAATTGTAAGTTTCAAAAATCGACATATGAATGCCTATAATTTGGCTGAGGGTCACACTCCACTATAATAAACAACCAAAGGATTAAACAACAATCATGTACAATCCCTATCCTAAAGGATGTAGCCAACAAATAGATCTGTACAAACCAATATCATAGGATTTGATCCCAGTAACAATGAGACACGTTAAGGCATTGGTAAGTGTGTGTGTGTATGAATAAGGAACTAAAGCCAAGCTCCTTTAAAATGGCCAAAATTAAGGGAGACTCCACCTTGTTAGAGGGCTTCTCAAAATAAACCTTCATGAATAACATATGAAGCTAATGGGCCAAGTCCACTCCATTCCTTCCTAGATGACCACAAGATTGTTTGGAATATAACAAATTGTCATGAGTCAAATTTGCTCTAACTTAAGAGTTTGATAAACCTATGCAAGAAAAGAAATTTTAACGTAATATAAACCATAAGAATAACAATGGCACACACAAAGTACACAGATTTACTTTTGAAAATGTTAACCAGGAAAACCATCCTAACTGAGAGTTTCACCTCTCTCTATCTCATTCTATTAGCTTCAACATTCACAAAACAATTTTTAATTATTATCCAACATACATATCTCTAATCCATTAACCCGAATTAGATTACAACCCTATTTTCTTAACTGGAATTAGTTTACAATGGGCCAAAAAAGTACAAAACATACCAAAAGAAAGCCCAAATTTTTTTGTAGGGGGATCCACCTCCAAACCCCTGATGGGTTGGGGTGCCACCCCCAGTGCCCCCATAGATGGGAAAGTGATCAACCCCTTGAACCTCCTTTTCTTTGGGATGAGACTAAGTCTTCTTGGAAATAATAAAATACATATCCAACATTCTCCCACTTGTTATATTCTTTGCAAAACATGGGGCAGGCGCAAGGCATTCATATAATTACTTATTAAGGGTATCTATGCCCATTGATTCTCTAAACCAGGATAACTTCTCAATATTGATATACTTTGTCGATGAGTATGTAACATTTTTCATGGTATCAAATTTCTCAAGAAAAACTTTATTTTTTTCAACCATGTCTTTAACAAAATATTATTGAAAATGAATATGCTTTGTCTTGGAATGATAAGCAAGGTTCTTTGCCAAAAAAAAATGCACTTGATCTATCACAACCTATCCTCACTACTTTTTAAACAAAACCAGTGCTTGAACACAATCTTTACAACCATATAGCTTCCTTAATTCCATAAATGTCTACCATGCATTTATCTTATGTAGTTGGCAGTGCAACTGAGACCTACCTCTTTCTCATCCAATTGATTGCTCCACCAAATAGGTTAAATAAATAAACACTTCTAGATTTTTTGCGGTCAATATCTCCATCCCAGTTTGCATCAATAAATCCATGTATATCTATCTCTCTGTGAGGTCTAGGTCTTCCTTGGTAGAATATTGCATGATTTGAAGTGCCACACAGATATCCAAAGACCTTCTTTATAGTTGTCCAATGTTCCATCCATGATTTTGGCATACACCTACTCAAAAATCTCACTGCATGGGTGATTCCTAGTCTATTGTAGACCACATCTTACATCAAACTTCCAATATCACTTGCATATGTACCTCTTCTTGTGTCTTCAGAGACTAACCTACGTATAAATTTACACCTACAAGAATAAGGACATTTACGTGTTTACATTCCTACATATTAAACCCCTACAATATTGTCTCAGCATATTTTGTCTGATTTAACCAAAGCTTCATGTTGGCCCGATGTTTTGATTTCCATGCCCAAAATAAATTTTGCAGCACCAAGATATTTCATATCAAATTTAGAAGATAATTGAGCTTTGAAATCCTTGATGATTTCCTTGTTGTTTCCAATCAAAATCATATGGTCCACATATTAGACCACATAAATTAAATGATCATCAGCCTACTTGGAATAAGCACAATGATCGACTTGCTTCTTCATAAACCAAGTCCCAATATATAAGTATCAAAATTTTGATACCACATTCTTGGGGATTGTTTTAATCCATACAATGACTTCTTCATGCAAAAAAACGTCTTCTTTCCCTTCACCACAAAACGTTTTTGGTTTTTTCATGTTGAATTCTTCTTCAATATCCCCATGTAGGAATGTTGTCTTGTTAATTCCTAGATAAAGCCATGTGTTAAGTATAAAAACCATTATTAAGCCCTGGATATTTAATTATTACATTTCTAGTGTTATATGTGTATGTAGGCTAGAACTCTTCATTGTACCCTTTCATTATAATTGTACCCTTTATATCCTATATATATACCAAGGAGACCTAGTTTTAGGATCATCTCATCTCATCTTATCTTGTACATTGAATATAGGTTCCCCCCTCAAAATGGATTATCATTCATTGAATTTTTATCATTATCAAGGTGTTAGTTCATAACATTTAGTATTGGAGCATCTATCCTATGGTTTTGTTCCTTCAAGTGAGTCATCTTCGAATTTTTCTGATAATTTTTTTTTCTGAGAGGTTTCAGACAACCAAATTTGAAGGTTACTTGGGAGACAAATCACAGTATGTCTGGTAAAAATTTCATGTTTTTTTTCATTATACTTTCGGATATATAGCTTATGGAATATAGGTTTTTGGGCTCATCCTGAAATCAGTTCTAAACGAATCATCTTGGAATTTTCACTATAATTTTTTTTCTAGGGATTTTCAGACAATTATAATTTGTGGAGACTGAGGAGAAATGTCATAGTATAGGGGATAAACATTTTGGGTTTTGGTTCATTATATTTTCAGATATATCTCTTATGGAAGTTAGGGTTTGTGACTAGTCCTAAAATTAGTCTCAAACAAGTCGTCTTTTTATTTTCTCTATAAAAACATTCTGGTGTAGTTTCAGACTCCGAAATTTTCATAATATTGAGGAGACATAACAAGTTATAAGTGGAAAATTTTTCATATTTTGAATCATTACAATTTGTGAGATATATCTTGTGGAATTTGGGTTTGTTTACTAATCTTGAAATTAGTCTTAAATAATACATTTTGGTATTTTTCTATAACTTTTTATCATGGAAGGTTCAAACTGTGAAATTTTTAGGTGTTTAAGAAGTCATATTAGAATACTACATGACAAAATTTCAAATCCAAAAGGTTTCAAAGTTCAGAAATATATGAAGACAAAGGTCATCCATCCAGACACACTCCAAATTAGGGTTTTAAAGGTACACAACTTACAATTGGCATAACTTTTGATTGGAAGATATAATTTGGTGATTCAAAATTTGCGATAAAGAGGAAAAAGAGGAACATTACTATTTTTTCACATGGTAAAGGGTTCTACAAGAAATAATATCGATACTCCTCACAAAAACTCAAACATGTTATCTGAAGAAAGTGAAGACTTAGAAAACAGGCTAACCCAATTAAAGAACCAAGTTGATGAACTGATTGCTAGTATGTTGAAACAAGTGGATTTATCACATTCTTAGGAATACCTGAAAAAATAAATGAATGAAAATCAAGAACATATGGAAAATAATATGGAATAATTCTTGAATAACCTACATGAGAGACTCTCTAAAGGAGATAAAAATATGAAAGGAAATAATGAAAATAAGAAGAACGGGTTGTTGAGACTCAATCACATACAGGGACTATTTTGTCACATTTGGAGAGAAAAAATATTGAATCTCATAATCATGATCATTCATTACTCTAATATCCACATCATCGGGGCTTCAAGTTGGCACCAAGGAACTACTTCATTCCAAAAATCGATATGAGAAAGTTTGATGGTAAAGATCCTATAACATGGATATTCCAGATGGAACAATTCTTTTATCTACACCAAGTGCCAAGCTTACAAAAGGTACCTATTGCATCATTGTATTTATAAAATGATAAATTTGTTTGGTATCAATGGCTTTGTGAAAGAAAAAATAATTATAGTATCTCTTGGTCCATTTTTACGGATGAATTGATATCACATTATGGGGATATTAAGAGAAATGCATTATTTAGTCAATTGATAAACATTCAGCAAAAAGGTCAAATTACAGATCACATTCAACAATTCCAAAAGTTTAGTCTCAGGGTAAATAACATTCCTAAGGATAATTTGTTAGATCTCTTTATGGGAACTTTAAAGGAGGAAATTCAACATGAGGTGTGTCTCTTCAAACCTAAATCCCTAGAGCAAGCTTTCAATATGGAAAGGAAAGTGGAAAACAAAAAAATGGCTACTAGAAGGGTGACCACTAACAACTATAGAGATCACCATGCTCCCTCTCCTAACCTCACTCAACCAACAAGTTTGACACCTAAACAAATGGATGAAATAAGATCAAAGGGAATATGTTTCAATTGTGACAGCAAGTACAATAAGGGGCATAAATGTGGGGAGAAGAAATTATTCTACATATATTTTGAAGAGGAAGCAGATCAATAATTGGAACCATCAAAAGATCTAGATCTATAAGAGACTACTCCAACAATACCTTGTCATGCATTGGTCGGAATCGGTACTCCACAAACCCTCAAGATACAAGGATACATCAAAAAGAAAAAGGTAACAATTTTGATTGATTTTGGTAGTACCCATAACTTCATCAATTATAATTTATCAAAAGATCTCAATTGCTTTGTATTTCCAACACTAGAGTTTCAAGTAATGATTGCATATGGAGTTACCATGAATTTTTCTGGGAAGTGTCATAGTATTAAGCTCAATACGGGGCCGTATTTATTGGATAGTCCCGTGATTTCCATCCAAATGGGGGTTGTTGATGTTGTATTAGGAGTCCAATTGTTATAATCATTGGGAACAATGACCCTTAATTTTCTAGATATTTTCATGATATTTTCCTCAGAAGACAAGGAAATTGAGCTTAGAGGTATCCAAGGGAAACCCTCTAAGGTGATAATCTCTAATAGCATGACAAAATTACTCAAAAATGGGCATTGTGTTGTAATTGCACAATTGTGCTCACTAGATGTTCAAACATCTATATCCTCTTCTTCAGTGGATCACCAAATAGTTATCAACAACCATTCCAAAGTATTTGGAGAGATGTCTAAGAGTATTCCACCTGCTCAAGATCATGACCATGCTATTCATTTGCAACCAAGAAGTGCACCACCTAACATTAAGCCTTATAGGTATCCATAAACACAAAAGAGTGAGATTGAGCGTGTGATCCAAGAAATGTTATAGGTGGGCATCATTCAAACTAGCCAAAATTCTTTCTCTTCACCAATAGTGATGGTTACGAAGAAGGATGTTTCATGTCGTATGTGTCCAGATTATAGACAGATCAACAAAATGACCATCAAAGATAAGTTTCCTATTCCTGTGATTGATGAATTATTATATGAATTGCATGGAGCAATTTTCCTTACTAAGTTGGATCTTCATTAAGTATATCATCAAATCAAAATGAGTTAGGAGGACATTCCCAAAACAACCTTTAGAACACAAAAAGGTTATTATGAATTTTTAGTTATGCCATTTGGACTTACTATATGCACCGTCAACATTTCCAAGCTTGATGAATTATATTTCCAAACCCTTAGAAACATTGTGTTAGTATTTTTTGATGACATATTAATCTACAACAAATCATGGGAAGAGCATGTACAACATATTAACAAAGTATTACAACTTTTGGAAGAGAAACAACTTTATGCAAAACCTTCCAAGTGTGCCTTTGGGGTTTAGGAAGTGGAGTATTTGGGTCATACTGTATCTCATGAAGGTGTAAAAGTGGACCCTAACAAAATTAAATCTATGAGGGAATGGCCAATTCCCAAAACCTTGAAGAAAATTAGAGGATTCTTAGGATTGACAGACTAGTATCGCAAGATTTTCAAGAGTTGTGGTCAAATAATGACACCAATAATATAATTATTAAATAAGGAAGCATTTTCTTGGACACAAGAAGCAACCAAAGGTTTTGAAAAACTTAAGGAGGCTATGTGTACAACTCTTATCCTAGCCACATCTGACTTCACAAAAACATTTATTGTGGAGTGTGATGCATCAGGCCATGGCATTGGTGCAATTTTAATGCAATAACGAAGGTACCTCGCCTTTGAAAGAAGCCAAATTAAAGGAAAAAACTTACTCAAACCCATTTATGAAAACTAAATGTTGTCCATACTACATGCATTTAATAAATGGCACCCTTACCTAATAGGAAGAAATTCAAAGTGAAAATGAATCACGATAGTTTGAAGTACTTCTTGGAGAAACGATTACCTTTAGAAGAGTGAGAAAAACCAGTTACAAAGATGTTAGGTTATGACTTTGAAATTATCTACAAGAAATGAAAACATAATATTGTGGCAGATGCACTTTCAAGGAAAGAAGAAGAAACAAAGGGTTCACTATGTGTTATTTATATTCCATAATTTGATTGGGTGGAAGAAGGAAGGATAGAATGGAAGAAAGATAAAGAGGTATGCAAGATCATTCAACAACTGCAAGAGGACCCTAGTGCATTAGATAAATTTTTATGGAAGAATGATTTACTATGGTATCATTTTTTAAATTTCTCCTACCTAGCACCCGACAGTTAATTCCAAATAAATCACTTATTGAATTAAAGAACATGAGAGTAATCAACTAAACATGCAGTGGAAGAATAAACAAGGTTCAAACCAAATCATGCACACATGAACACCAATATTTTTGGGTAGATACCCTTGGAAAAACCTCAGAGGGAAAACCAGTGCTGAGAATGATTTTATTATGCTAAAATCAAGGCTCCCGTAACATGGATAATGGCCCATTGAGAGAAATACAACTTCAAACAAACCTAACAAAGTCTGACCTGCTATACGGCCCAAAAATGCATGCTTTTTGAGGTGTATTTGAATTTCCATCAGAAAACCCATGTATGTATGCAACTCTCTCCATTGAAACTCATATACATGTGTGGAAAGACTGTATAGAAAGATATGTACAATGCAATACTTCCATGTGGCTTCCTCTAACTGAAACCCACCTATGTTTTCTTTATTCTATCTTCTCCTTGACCTGATCTCTAGATGGAAGTACTTCTCCACCTATCTAAGATATTGAATCATAGTCCTTTGTGATCCAATCCTCTTGAAAGAGAAGGTCCTTCTCCATTCTCAGGTGTCAAATTTCTTCCTCCTTCACCCTAGCCTTGCTTTTATAATCATGAGTTATAATCTATTTCTAATCTCGAAAGTGATTGATAGTTGAGATTAATTATCACCTCACTTGAGATTTAGAAGCATGCTAATTAATTTTATCAATTTCCTTAAATAACTCAGTTAACTAATTACATAATTAATTAATAAAAGCAATTTACTTTAATAATTCCTTTAATTAAAGTACATTAAAAAATAGAAGGCTTTGGATGATTTCCATACATCTAGACACATAGAACTATGTGGAAATACATGTATGATTCTACCACTAGCATAAACACTACCTCTTAGTGAGGAAGGTATTCTGCACCACTCCAAGTCTGTCTCTGAAGAATACAAACTTTCCTTTCTCCAAGGGTTTGTTCAGAATATCTGCAACCTACTCATTTATGGAAATATATTGAAACTTCATTACTCCTTTATGAATCATATCTTGAATGAAGTGGTATCTAATCTCAATATGCTTGGACCTGTCATGGAATAATGGATTCTTTGAGAGTTTGACACAACTCTGATTATTGCAGTATATCACCGTAGGCTCCAACTCTTAATCAAATAAACTTGTAAGAAATTTTTGAATCCAAATGGATTCATAGCTAGCCGCTAGCCATACTCACTTCCATATACTATGCCTTTGTTGAAATGAGTGCTACAAAAGTCTTCTTCCTATTGAACCAAGTAATCATTGTCGATCCCAAGCTAAAGTATCACCCTGAGGTGCTCATTCTATCTACTACACTCCCTGCTCAATATAAGTCTATATATCCCTACAACTCCACTCCATCTCCTCCAAGATATCTCAATCCATACTCCATTTTACCTCTCAAGTACCTGAGCACATGTTTCGTTGCTACCCAATGCACCTACCTCGTCTCCACCATGAACTGACTCAAGGTGTTCATAGCAAAACAAATATTTTTCCTAGTGTTGACCAAATAAATCAAGGACCCTATCAGTTTCCATTATATCCTAGGATCCACCAACTTTGAATCTAAAGTGATCACCTCCTTCATATTTGTAATCATAGGTGTAGCCATCGGTTTACATTCCTCCATCATGAGTCTCCTCAATATATCTACTACATACTTCCCTTGTCCAAGGAATATCTCTTCCAATACATGTCATACCTCTAACCCCAAGAAGTAATGCATCAATCCAATGTCCTTCATCTTGAAATCACTAGCTAAATCTTCTTTACACCCTACAATAAGACCCTTTGCACCTGTGAAAAACAAATCATCAACGTACAAAACCAATATGAGTAGATCCGACCCAACAAGTATGAAGTACAAGTTAGGATTCACCTGACTCTTGGGAAATCCCATACTCTGCAAGTATTCTTCAATCCTGGAATACCACACCTTGGGTGTCTATTTGATTCTATGGATGTATTAAGCCTACACACATGAGACTCCATCCCATGTACCTCAAAGCATTGAGGCTTCTCTATGTATACTTCCTCCTCAATGATACCATTGAGGAAAGTTGTTTTCACATCCATCTGATTTATCCTCCACATCATAACTAAAACAATAGAAATAATAGCTTGAATAGAACCACACCTGGTGTCTGGATAAAATATATCCTTGTACCACTCCCTCTTTCTGGGAGAACCCTCTCTCCACAAACCTCACCTTGAAATTCTCAATGCTACCATCTGCAACATGCTTGATCTTGTAAATCCACCTGGAACTCACAATTGACTTCCCCTTCGGTATCGACACTATGTCCCTAACATCATTCCTCATAATAGAGGTATACTTCTATACCATGGCATCCTTCCATACCTGTTGATCTGTTGATTCCTCAAACATGGAAGGATCGGCATCAAGGATGCTACTCATAAGAACCATATAGTTTGGAAACTTATTTGGAGGCATGTTCTCTCTAACTTCACTCCTAGGAGCCTCACTGGAATTCCTCAATGTCTATAATAGCCACCTGGGTCTCCTCAAAAGACTGGAAGGGGATAAATCCTCCTCCCCACCTGAAGTCTGAGTTGTTGAATATTATTCATCCTTCGAAGCCTGTTGCTCCTCGTCCTTTATCACTGCTCACGATTCTTAGGATCTCTTAGATTCCAAGTTCTCCTTGAACCTAATATCTCCTCTCATAACTTTCTTCCTCGGTGTTGGAATGAAGATATTGTAATCCTTTGAGGTCTTGTTGTACCCCAAAAATATACCCTTCTATCATGAAGGCTATGTTGATATTATGGTAGTTGCGGTAGGTATTAACCTCCATGTGTAACCTTTGACTAGAATAGAATATTCTGGAAGCTAGAGAAACCCTAAACAGATGTGTAAAATCCCTAGAAGACAAGTCAGCTCAGTTAAATAATTAATATTAAAGTATTAGCCTCTAAAAGGACAAGTTGGCACAGATAGATGAAAAGAACCACTATAAATAGAGGGCACTCTAGCTCATTTGTACTAACTCTCCTCACTCACTCTCTCAAGTATAGTGCAAGTTTGGAGCTGTAGCTACAATAATGGAAGGTGGATATTCTGGGGTGATTCTTAGTCTCTCTCTCTAGTGCTATCTAGCCTAATATATGTGCCTTACCTTCTAGTATATCTTGGTGGTATTCTTGGTGACATTCTTGGAGGTATTCTGATATTCTTGGTGGTATTCTTGGTGACTGCAACTGCAACTGTTGCAGTTGAGTATTGTTCTTGTTATCTGTTGGTTCTAGTGTTGCTTCTGGAATCATTCTATCTAGCAAAGGTTATGGTGCTCAGGGGTGGTTGCGTGCCTATGGTTGGGTGACAATATTGTAATATTGTATATGGTAAAATGATCACATCGAATATTTTAACATGTTATGGGCCAACACTACCTTCAAAACAGTCTAACCGCTGGAAGGTAGAGCGGGAGTTCTTTGTCAAGCTCGTTATAGCACCAGTTTCAGCTGCAACTAAGGTTTCTGATTTTGCATCTGCAACAAACCCTAATATAACTCTTTGTGCACCTTAAGTGAAGCGTTGGACCTAATTTCTAGATATTCTAGTGTGCCCTAGCCTAGCACACTCTATGGTGCCCTCAGCCAACAAAAAACGTCAAGTTTGAGTTCTTGGTCAAATTCAAAGGTTGACTGTCAAAGTCAAAAGTTGACTTTTGGTCAAAATTTATTTTATGATCAAAGTTGAAATTTTAGGATTTCTAGCTTGTTTTAATCATTGAACCTTTTTTACTCAATTCTAACCTTTTCTTGTCAAAATGGTGTCTAGTTTCAGATTAGAAGACAAGTTGAATGATGCTACAAATTTCAAAGGTATGCACTTGTATATTATTTTCAAGTTATATCATCCAACAAAGCATGAGTGTGTTTGTAGGAGATGTACAAGAGACCTTGTCCAAGAAGTGATCTTGGATTCAATACATTTAGATGAAAAAGCACAGCCTCCCTAACAGTTGAGGCTCCAGGTTCCAGGTTTGATTGATCAAATTGTTAAGTTTCAATTTGCACATATCAAGTTTGATAGTTGCCACAGTACAAGTAAACACTATATTTGTGACAACGATATTTGAAAGGTTCTATTACTATTAGGTATACTTGGTTTCATGTAAGTACTATTGATATAGATGCTTATTGCACTTGTTTGATGAACTGACATCTCCTCTAGGAAATATTTCTTGTTCCTGGGAAGGTCACCTTGGTAATTATATGATCCTTGTTACCATAGATATGTTTTTATGAAAATGCTATTGGAAATACTTTTTCTCTTGTTGTTCTTTCTTCGAGAGGGTCACAGGCGATAGCTTTGAGAAGGATCCACAATGACAGTTGTAAACATGTAGCAGATGACTCCATCAAGTGGCGAAGTAGGTGATCTCACCAAGTACCAATTCTAAAGAAAGCATGTAAAGAAAAAAGAGTTTTAGATATCATTCATTTAGATGTGTGTGGACCAATGTCAACCTCCTCACTAAGTAGAATATAACGATCTTGAGGTTTGATAATGAATGAGAGTACACCTCTAAGGAGCTCATTTCCTTTTGTAAAGCAGTCAAGATTAGGAGGGAGCTAATTGTCCCATATAATCCTCAACATAATGGTGTGTCAGAAAGGAAGAATTGTTCCATTGAATAATATGTTAAGGAAATGATGAATGACCATAATATATCCATGTTTCTATGGGGAGAAGCAGTTGTGATAGCTGTATATATTCAGAATAGTATTCATCATCATATATTGAAGAACATGACTCCAGAAGAAGCCTTCTTCGAAAAGAATCCAAGTGTGGAACACTTAAGGATATTTGGTTTTATTGTCTATATACATGTTCCCAAGGAAAAAGGGAAGAAGTTGGAACCTTCAGTAAAGAAGGGCATATTCGTTGGATATAGTGAAACATCAAAATCTTATAGAATCTATGTCCTAGGTCAACAACAGGTTGAAATCAGCAGGGACATGAATTTTGATGAGAATATTTCCTTCAAGAAATCTATAGAAGATTCCATGGACTCCAACGAGGAAGAAGAAAATGAAGATCCTAAGGAAGAAAGTACATGTTCTCTAGAACATCCCAGTGAAGAACCAAATCAACCACTTGAACCTGTAGAACTAGTTGTTGTACCCAAGAACATAAAATGACCAACATGCCTAGAATCCACCTTATAGGAAGCAGAAAGACATAAATATCCCAATGGCATATTTAGGGAAAGAAAGAGGCCCAAAATATTCTCTAGTTATGCGGAACTCATGAGAAGTCTTGTCAATGCAAAACCTTCCACCTTTCAAGAAGCAGTCAAGAAGAAAGAATGTAATGAAGCTATGATGGAAGAATATCAATCCATCATGATGTATGGGAAATTGTGCCTAGACCTGAAGGAAATTATGTAAAGTATCGATAAATACAGGGCAAGATTTGTGGCTAAAAGGTTCTCCTAGCAGGAGGGAGAATACTATGATGAGATGTTTGCTCCATTTTCCAGATATAACTCTATCATATCCATAATATCTCTTGCAGCATCCATGGGTTGGAGTTTACATCAGATGGATGTAAAGACCTCCTTTCTCAATGGAGTAATTAGGGAAGAAGTATACATAGAGAAACCTTAAGTTTTTTAGGTACACCCGAGAGAAACTCATGTATGCATATTAAAGAAGGTTGTGTATGGACTCAAGCAAGCTCCAAGATCTTGGTATACACAAATTGATAGTTACTTGACTTGTATTTTTCGAGAGCTATGTTGATCCAAACCTTTATTACAAGGTTGTGAATAATGCACCTGTGATCCTATTACTATATGTTGATGATTTATTTCTGAAAGGTGCAGAGACTCTCATTATTCAGTGTAAGAGGGAGTTATCCTCTAAATTCGATATGAAGGATCTTGGTCTCATGCATTATTATTTGGGACTAGAAGTATGGCATAAGTGTGGTAAAATATTCCTAGGGCAAGGGAAGTATGTTGTAAAGATCCTTAAGAAGTTTGGGATGATGGATTGCAAATCCATGGAAACTCCCATGGTGACAGATCTGAAGAAGTTGAGAGACTTTGATTCTGATCCAATATACTCGTCATTGTACCGACAGTTGATTGACTCATTGATGTATTTGGTTAGTACCCAGTCGTACATTTTCTTTGTTGTGAACACATTGAGTCAGTCCCAGGTGAAAAATAAACATGAACATTGGATAGTTGCAAAGCACATTTTGAGACATCTTTGTGGGATGCTAAATAATGGTTTGATATATGCCTCAAAATAGTGACGTACAGTTGCATGTATGTATTGATTCATATTGGGCAGGGAGTACAGGTGACAGAAAAATTAATTCTGATATATGTTTTAGTTTGGGCTCTGTTACGATATCATGCAACACTGCAGAAGTAGAGTATATTGCACCTTGTGATGCTTGTACAGAAGCAGTACGGCTCTATAAGATGGTTTCTGTACTATTTGATCAAGTGTTGTATTTGACTATGATATATTGTGATAATCAGAGTTGTGTGAAGATTTCAGAGAACCCTATGTTCCATGACACGTCGAAGAAAATTTTGATCAAGTAATATTTTATCTGTGATAAAGTCCAGAAGGCAAAAGTAGTTCTCCAATACATCTCCATAGATGAGAAGACAATTGATATTTTGACGAAGCCTCTGTCCAAGATAAAGTTTGCATACTTGAGGGACAAGCTGGGACTCATGGATATTTCTCCCTTGGTTGAAAGGGAGGAGACGACTTCCTCGGTTGGGAGGGAGTGTTGATATATTGCATCATGGATAGTCATTTTCCTGGTGGACAAACATTCCCCAGGTGGAGAATGGTCCATGCAGAATAGATTGTTGGTGGGCAGACATTCTCCTTGTGGAGAATGGTCCAAGTTGACAGATTGTTGACATAACATAGACTGGTATTTTCCTAAGGCACAGATTGTGGCCCAATTAGGAAAATGGTCCAAGACCAATATTCTTCTGAGGCACAGTTAATGGTTGGATCATGTTGAATAGACTGCCCCCTAAGTACACGGTGTCCCAATTAGGGTGGTTGATATGGGATCAATATTTTCTAAGTAACATATGGGTAGAGATTGATCTCTATGGTACATATGGTGATCCGATAAGAAAATAGTCTAAGACTAACATTCCTATAGAAATGTTCTCTATATCCCATGGCATGGCTTTAAGTATCTGGGAGGACTGACATTCTTCTAGGGCATATGTCTGGATTAGAAGAATGGTTCTTGTAGCCCATTGTGGGGCATTCAACATCTGTTGGGACAATCATTCTTCTAGGACGTATGTCCAGATTAGAATAATGGTCCCTGTATCACTCTGTTGAGTGAGTGAATTATGTGAGACACTTTGTTGAGTGCGCTGAGTCCAACACATGACTTATTTAACATCATGCATGATTACTCAGATGGAGTACGACCTCGAGAGATGATGCATACGATGATATGATTTGATGCCAGGAGATTGTTGTGATGCATGGTGATAGCTTGTGTGGATATTAGTTGATTGCAATGGAGATTGTGTGTCTCTTGACAGTAGCTATGTACTACTGTGGTGGATGTGTTCCACTGGTACTGATTGTATGCCACTAAATAATAGTTGTACGCTACTAGGAGTGGTTGTGTACCACTGGATAGTAGTTGTGTACTATTATGGATCGAAACTGTTGTGACCTATTGGATGGAATTACAGTAACCGTGTACTACTACTTGATTGTCATGGAGACTACCAGTAGTGTTGAAGGTGTTTCCTAGGCTGGTGTGCCAAACAATAGTGTTGGAGGTGAATGTCATCTATATGGATAGTGATGATGATGCTCGTTATTTGATCTTCTTGATTATGATATAGCATGTGTGGCTATGATGAGATGCTACCTGTAGTATGGTCTGCAAGACTATGTGATCCTTTCCCATACCATGTGAAATGGATGGATGTGTTTGAAACCATTGCAATTAATACATCCCTATCTAGGAGGGAGTGTTGATATTATGGTAGTTGCGAGAGGTATTAACCTCCATGTGTAACCTTTGACTAGAATAGAATATTTTGGAAGCCATCAAAACCCTAAACATATGTGTAAAATCCCTAGAAGACAAGTCAGCTCAATAAAAGAATTAATATTAATGCATTAGCCTCTAAAAGGAAAAGTCGGCCTAGACATGTGACAAGAACCACTATAAATAGAGGGAACTCTAGCTCATTTGTACTAATTCACCTCACTCACTCTCTCAAGTATAGCACACGTTTGGAGTTGCAGCTGCAAGAATGGAAGGTGGATATTCTGGGGTGATTATTGGTCTCTCTCTCTAGCGCTATCTAGCCTAATATATGTGCCTACCTTTTAGTATCTCTTGGTGGTATTCTTGGTGAAATTCTTAGTGGTATTTTAATATTCTTGGTGGTATTCTTGGTGAGTGCAACTGCAACTGTTGTAGTTGAGTATTGTTCTTGTTCTATGGTTTTGGGACTTTCTGTCTAGTGCGTTATCTTTGGATAAAGATGTGCTCTCTTGGTTATTTGTTGGTTCTAGTGATGCTTCCAGAATCATTCTATATAGAAAAGGTTATGGTGCTCGGGGGTGGTTGCGTGCCTATGGTTGGGTGCCAATATTGTAATATTGTCTATGGTAAAACAAGCACATCGAATATTTTAGCAGGATCCAGCTTTGTCCTCTTCTCCATGGGAACATGGATGTAAATTGGACAACCAAGGATCCTCAAATGACCAATCTCTGGCTTCACTCTTTAGAATTCCTCCTATGGAGTCTTCTCCACAAGAACATGGATGTAAATTGGACAACCAAGGATCCTCAAATGACCAATCTTTGGCTTCACTCTTTAGAATGCCTCCTATGGAGTCTTGTTCCCCAATATCGTGTGAGGACTCCTGTTATGAAAATACACCGTTGTGTTACATGCCTCTTCCCATAAAAACATAGGAAACTCATGGTCATTCATCATAGCCATAGTAGAACTGATGATGGATGGATTATTTCTCTCTACAACCCCATTTTATTGAGGGTTGTATGATACTATCAAATCCCTCTTGATCCCTGCATCCTTGCATAAATCCTTGAATTCATTAGAGGTGTATTCTCCCCCATTATCAAACCTCATTATCTTGATATTATTCCATGTCTAGTTCTCTACCTAAGCCTTGAACTCTCTGAACAGACTGAATACCTCATCCTTGGTCTTTATAAAGAAGATCTAGGTTTTCCTAGAAAAATCATCAACAAAAGTTACATAATATGACGATCCCTGTAATTATGCAACTGACATCAACCCACTCACATCTGAATGAATAATATCCAATATCCCCTTGGACCTACTCTCATTGTTAGGAAAAGCAGCCTTGGAAATATTTCCAAGTGCACACCGTCTACACACTCCCTGCTGCTCAATTTTGAACTCTAGAAAAACTATAACAATCCCCCTCATAATCAAAAAATCCCTATAGTGTAGGTGTCCCAACCTCCTATGCCATAAATCACATAATGTGTCACTTTCGTGTACCAAATCCTAAACAGGCTTGCCCTGTAACCTGTATAAAGTGCCTTCTCTAACCCCAACGACCATTCTAATGTATGGGATAGATTTCTCTAGACATATAAGTACTTGCCCTCTCTGAAAAGTAATGGAAAAACCCTTGTCCTCCATAGTTGAGACAAAAAGAAAATTCTTCTTCAAACCTAGTATGTAAAGCACATCTTTGACATCCAACGAACCCCCTTACTTGAGCTAGAATGTAATTATTCCCTCTCCCTTCACTACATATCTTACATCATCACCAAGCTCCACATGAACATCTGAGTCACTCTTCATTAGATTGTTAAATATATCTCGTGATTTTTTCATATGACGAGATGCACCACTGTCTAAGAACCAAGCACTCCCCGCAGTTGTGTTGGTAGAAAGGCAAGAAACTAGTTATCAATCCTTCTCAAACTTCATTGCAAACTCATCAAGTTGCATCTAGACTGATGTTGTTTTTTGTGTCTTTCCATTACCCTTCTTCTTCTTCCCCAGACACTACGATGCATAATGTCCATTCTTATGACATGAGAAGCACTTGATTTTACTCAAGTTCTTCTTCTTCCCTGGTTGTGATGAACCTCCATCATTGCTACCCTTCTTTCTAGAACTCTTTTCTTTTCCCTTCATTGTCATACTGACAAGAGTCAATTTCTCTTCACTACCTCCCTGCTTCCTACTCTTAGAATCCTCACGAGTCTCTTCCTAGATGCAATCATCCCAAAGTCTCTACCAACCTGGGAGATGTTTATGAATGCAAAATCCCTTGACAAATGGTTCCCATGACTTGAAAAGACCATTCAATGCCACATTCACAAGCTTGGCATCCTCTGTTTTCTCCCCTATGGCTACAATTTGATCACGCACCTGTGTGATCCTCATGAAGTAGCTAGTAACATTGTCATATCTAGACATCTGCACCAATATGAGTTTGTTCCTTAAGACCATCTTCTTATTCATGTGCGTGCTCTAGAATAACCCTACCAAGGCATCAAACATATCTTTGGTCATCTTCTTCTCAGTTAAGTGAGGAATTAGTTGATCCTTCATTGAATCCAAGATTACCCTCTATTCTTTGATCTCTTTCTTGTTGTGAGCTTCCAAAGTTGTTGGATTTTTAAGTGGAGTAAAAGCTCTATCCACTAACTCCCAAAGGTCATACTCCTTAAACGCCAAAGCTATTATTTATTTCCAAGAGAATAAATTGGATGCTCCATCCAATATATCTTCAACTCTTAACAGTGTTGTTGTCATCCCTAAGACCTGATAAATTTCCCTGGAAATAACCTACTATTGAAAACTACCCATGTACTGACCTATACGGACTTCTACACGACTGTCACCACTAGATCTCGCATATGTACGCGAGTGTGATCATTGAAACCTGCATATGTACGCGGCTGTGACCATTGTAATCTGTGTTTACGTGAATATTATCAAATCCTCTCATGTATGTACATGATTGTGCTTTCTGTGACCCGTGTACACCTCAGTAAACATGCAAAAACTTAGTTCCGCTTCAGTATGACTATTTCCTTGAAATCCATCATTCGATTTCTACCTGTTAGTTATGGATCTGCTATGGATTTGAGATTTGGATTCCCCTCAGATCATGCACTCTGGTACCATGTTCTTGGTATCCTCCCTTCATAGATCATGTTCTGATACCATGTTGAAATTTCTCCTACCCAGAACCCGACAGTTAATTCCAAATAAATCACTTATTGAATTAAAGCATAGTTGAGTAATCAACTAAACATGTAGCGGAAGCAAAAAAAATAGAAACCAAATCATGCACACATGAACACCAATATTTTTGGGTAGATACCCTTGGAAAAATCCCAGAGGGATTTTCAGTGCTGAGAATAATTTTATTATGCTAAAATTAGGGCTCTTGTAACAGGGATAGTGGCCCACTGAGAGAAATACAACTACAAACAAACTTGGAAAAATTTAGCTTGCTATACAGCCCATAACTGCATGTTTTTCGAGGTGTACGTGAATTTCTTTCAGCAAAAACGGCATATGTAAGTGATTGTCTCCACTGAAACTTGAATACATGTACGGAAATACTGTACGACAAGCTCCGTACAATGCGACACTTCCCTATGGCTTCCTCTGACTGAAACCCAACTGTGATGCCTCTGTTCTCTCTTCCCCTTGACATGATCTCTAGAAGGAATTCCTTCTCCACCTATCCAAGATCTTGAATTACAGTCCTTCATGATCCAAACCTCTTGAAAGAAAAGGTCCTTCTCTACTCTCAAGTGCCAAGTGTCTTCCTCCTTCACCCTAGCCTTGCTTTTATAATCATGAGTTATAATATATTTCTAATCTCCGAGGTGATTGACGGTTGAGATTACTTTTCACCTCACTTGATATTTAGAAACATGCTAATTACTTTTATCACTTTCCTTAAATAAATCAATTAACTAATTAATTAATTAATTAATAAAAAAAAATTACTTTAATAATTCCTTTAATTAAAGTTAATTCAAGAATAGAACGCTTTGAATGATTTCCACATGTCTAGACACATAGACCCATGCAAAAATACATGTACGATGCTACCACTAGCATGAACAATCATGATCGCCTATATTTATGTAAAAAATCCCAACTCAAATAGAAGGTCCTTCTGAAATTGCACACTTGTAATATCCCTAGGTTGAACCCCAAATTGTAAATTTAAATGTAAAAATGTACTTAAGCTGGTGAGATGTTTTATATCATTTTGGCATGCACCTTCCATGGTATTGTGCGCACATGTACTGCACACTAAAATGATGAAGTGTGCACATTCCAGGATATCGCGTGCAACAAATTTAAGTGTGCGCGATTTTGAGGCTAGAGATCCTTTTGTGTATATGTTGTGTTATATAGGCTGGTGAGCCAGTTATTATAATCTAGGAGGCTTATGTGTTGAATTAGGCTGGAGAGCCTATATGTTAAAGGCCAACGAGCCTATTTTTTTAAATACTCATATCATTAATATAATGCATCGATGTGTGTAGACCGACCACGATAAAAGAGTATGGGGGACTAAACTACACTAGTTAGGGAAAGGGGGGGATAAAAGTGAAGGATAAGGGGCTAGGCTAGGGATCTTAAGCCAAAAAGGAATATTATATTAATATTCCTTAAATTATAAAGTTTGGATAATTATTTTATCCTAAGTTCTAAGGATGTGGACAAGTGGACCAAAGTACCTCTCAACGTGACAAGTGTCAAGTTGGGAACATGCATACATATAGCTTGGACTTATTTCATTCATTCAATGATCATTCACTCACTCTTTCATTTTTCCTTGGTACCTTTTTTTTATGACCACTATACATGTACCCGTACCCATACCCATTTTTGTACTTGGTTATCTTGGGAGTTGAACTGAAGAGGCCGGTTGTCAGGCCCATGGGATACTGAAGAGGCAGGTTGTGATGCCTGTGAGAAATTCTCTTGAGGTGAGAGAATTGTTTGGAATGGATTTCTCGAAGGTGACAAACTACAGATATAGGGCTCTGAGGCTTCCTTTCCAACCTGTTGATGAATCCCTGGAAGGGATGTGGGGTAGCCAAAGGACTACTGAGCAGAGAAGGGGCACACTTCCTGGGGTGGGACAGGCATGTGGGGAATGAGGGACTGTAGGCTGTTAGTTTGAGTTGGCACCTATGACAAAGTCTTTTCTATTTTCCAAGATACATCATCCTGGTTAGGAATCCCTTTACTCGGGTGGAGTTTAGTCCCAGCTCGGGGGTGACCCACTACTGAGAGTGATGAGCAGTGTGGTCTAAGGCTAGGAGGTTCATGGAAGGTCTGCATGTAGTTGGTGACATTTTTACAAGATAAGTGTCCATTTTGTATTAAATTTCATGCTGCATTATTATGTATGTGTTTATATTTATGGGTATTTCCTGTCTATGTTGCATGTATATGTTTACTATTATTTTTGTATGAATCTGTTCATTTACAGAATGTATTGGTCTGTTTTAAGTTATATATATAAAGTTTTGCAAGAGTTTATGTGTGTATTTGTTTTAATTTGTATACAGTTCAGAAATTTTTATGTGGTGTAGCCCAGTTGGATGTTGGGGATGTTACAATATGGTATTAGAGCATGAAAGCTTTTCAGTGGCATGACCCAGCCTGGGTGTTCGGGTATGTTACAATATGGTATCATAGCTCCAATTTTCAACACTGAGCCTGGATGGGTCGAGCAAGTTGAATTGAAATGAAATTCCACAGAGAATTGATTTTGAAGTGGCCAAATTTCAAGTTACAGAGCATCCATGGTAAAAAAAGTAGAAGCAATTACATGGAATTGGGAAAAAGCCCCAATTTATGTTGTTAAATTCATGGGAAAATTGAGTAATTTAGCCAAGTAGTGAGATATTCTTAATTTAATATTTTTTCTAGCAAATTTAGACCTGGAATTGGTCGAATTTGAAGTTAGAGGGAAGCCATGACGGATGGAGCAATATTAGTTGATTAAAATTCTCAATTTGTGAATTGAGTTTGGGAAAAATTTGTTCCAAGAATGTCAACCAGCAACGATTTGTTGTTGCAGAGGTTGAATTGGTGTTATCAGGGTGAAATTGAACAAATTTCATAGTTGCAGAATGTCTACGGTGAAAATTGGGAAAAAGTTAGACAAAATCATCAATTTCTGCAACGGAATTCACAAGGAATTGATGCACACTAAAAATGCATGATGTGCAGTGAAAAGCTTGTGTTGTGATGTGTGAAAAATAAGGGTGTGTGGCTACGTGTGCTAAAAATTTTTGTTGCGTGGTGCAAAGTGGCAATGTGCGAAAAACAATGGTGTGTGGGTGTGCACACTTAAATTTCTCATTGTGTGGTGCATAGTAGCGATGTGCGAAAAATAATGGTGCGTGGGTGTGCACACTTAAATTTGGTGTTGTGCGGTGCAGAGTGGTAATGCGCGTAAAATATTGGCACGCAAGTGTGCGCCCTTAAATTTGGTGTTGCACGATGCAAAGTGGTAATGCACGAAAAATATTGGCGGACGTGTGTGTGCAATTAAATTTGGTGATGCGCGATACAGAGTGGTAATGCACGAAAAATATAGGTGCGCAGGTGTGCACACTTAAATTTGGTGTTGCGCAGTGCAGAGTGGAAATGCACGTAAAATATTGGCACGCAGGTGTGCACACTTAAATTTGGTGTTGCGTGGTGCAAAGTGGTAATGCACGGAAAATATTGGTGCACACGTGTGTGCAATTAAGTTTGGTGATGCGTGATACAAAGTGGTAATGCACGAAAAATATAGGTGTGCGGGGGTGCGCACTTAAATTTGGTGTTGCACGGTGCAGAGTGGTAAGGCGCGGAAAATATTGGTGTGCGATATCATTGTGCAGTGTGGATTGAGTCTTGCATGTGTAATATTGTCACGTGCGGTGTGCACGCACATAATAATGGTGTGTGTGGTGTGCGCAGTATTGACAGAGCGCAGAGGAATTTTGTTGGTGCCTGCGCAATGTGGGTATATGTTGTCGTGCGACAATTTAATTAACGATGTGCGTGGA
This sequence comes from Picea glauca, assembly GCA_000966675.3. Taxonomy (NCBI): domain Eukaryota; kingdom Viridiplantae; phylum Streptophyta; class Pinopsida; order Pinales; family Pinaceae; genus Picea; species Picea glauca. Next base: position 321,971 of record JZKD02S1674831.1, read on the forward strand.
GTACTGGTGTGTAGTGGGAGTGTACTAAACTTTGGCATGGTGAAGCATGCAAAGTGCAATGCGCATGGAATATTAGCATGTGACATCAAAATTGTGCGCAATAAGTATTAGTGCATGAACCAAAATTGTGCATGGTGGATATTGGTGTGTGACCCAAAAGTAGTGCGAACCAGTTATTGGCGTGACAGAGAAGTGATCCACATTAGTTATAGGTGCATGGAGCATGCACTACCTTATGGTGTTGTTGTGCATGCTAAATTTGGTGTACATGTTCAAATTTGTGCGTGCGAAGTCGTTTGGATGGTCTACAATAATAGAAAACCAATGAATTTCTGCGACATTTTATACTGTTTGAAGGTCATATTTTTGCAGCGTATTTTTGAGGCCCTAAACAACGTTTTTAGCTACTCAAAAACCCCGAGAATAGAGTATAACAAGGTACTAACAAGGTACACTTTGTCTGTAGATCTCAAATGAAAGAGCCCGAAGAGATATTTATAATGGTGTAAATCATTTGTCAAATGGAGATTTTATGAGGAAGTTACAGGACAAACAGTGGAGGGTAAATTTTAAGACCCAACTAAATTCGAAGGGCCATAACTTTCTACTCTAGAATCAGATTGAGGAGCAAGAGCAGTCTATGGAAAGATATTGAACCATAGAATACAGTCCTAGAGATGAATTAAAATTATGGGCATGTTAAAAAAAAATAATATGGCATAGAATGTACATGTAGTGTTCCAGACCAAAAACACTAATTGGCCTAAAACTTCAACAGAATGTACATGTAGTGTTCCAGACCAAAAACACTAATTGGCCTAAAACTTCAACAGACTGTAACTAGCAATCCCGAAACCAGAAAGAGGTGAAATTTGGACAGACTGTCCAAAATATGTATATGAAGAAAAAACATTGAGCTCTTACCAAAACTCCAATGGAGTAGGTGCACAAATGCATAATTACAATGCAGATTTGCACCAAGTTGAAGTGTGAACATGAGAAATTAATGGACAATTTTCAAATGACCATAACTTTATGCTCAAGACTCAGAATTGAGCAAGCAAGCATTCATTAGAAAGGTCTTGGATATATGGGTCTAAATGTACACTCAAAAAATTGATTTGGGCAGTTAATTTTCACAAGAGATAAAAAGAAGGAACTTTGATGCATTATTGGAATAGAATTGTACATAATTTCATAAATTAGTTAAATTATTTAGCCTAAAAAAAATTGTTGCCCACACATTTTTGCAGAGTTAAAAACTTTAGTTCTTAAGAGGTGAGAAGGTTGAAATTTAGTTAAATATAGGCATAGGTACTCAGGGAAAGGGTGCTATAACAAAATATTTCATAAGATGATCAAAATCCAAGACTACAAAATGTTAAGGTATGAATCTGGGCACAGCCATAAAGTCTTGGGAAGCCACTATAGAAACTTCACTCATGTTAGTCAATTATTCAATGGAATCTAGGCAAAGGAATAGACAATGTAGTGAATGAATTAGTGAAAATACATTCACTCCCAAAGAAACCAATATACAGATTAAGAAATACATTGGAGTTAGATCTATTATAAAAGGAATTGACTATCAGAATGATAGTAATCAGATAAAAAAAGAGAATAGTGAGTTGAATTATTCCTGGAAGCAGCTCTATGGAATAGAGAAATTGATTTTCCAGTCGTAGTATGAATACCAGAATTGGTGGTGAAAAGTAGAGCACCAGATAGATATCAAGCTTCCAATAGCTAAAGCTTAGAGATTTTAAAATAATTTGAATGTACATGGTATATAATGCACTGAGGACAATGCATAAATAAGGGAAGGGGATTGTAATATCCCTAGGTTGAACCCCAAATTTTAAATGTAAATGTAAAAATGTACTTAAGATGGTGAGTTATTTTATATCATTTTGGCATGCACCTTCCATGGTATAGTGTGCACATGTATTGCGCACTAAAATGATGAAGTGTGCACATTCCAGGATATTGCATGCAGCAAACTTAAGTGCATGCGATTTTGAGACCAGAGATCCTTTTGTGTATATGTTGTGTTATATAGGTTGGTGAGCCAGTTATTATAATCTAGGAGGCTTATGTGTTGAATTAGGCCGAAGAGCCTATATGTTAAAGACCAGTGAGCCTATATTTGTAAATACTCATATCATTAATATAATATATCATTGTGTGTAGACCAATCATGATAAAAGAGTATGGGGGACTAAACACCACTAGTTAGGGAAATGAGGGGCTAAAATTTAAGTATAAGGGGCTAAGATAGGGATATTAAGCCAAAAAGGAATATTATATTAATATTCCTTAAAGTATAAAGTTTGGATAATTATTTTATCCTAAGTTCTAAGGATGGGGACAAGTGGACCAAAGTAGCTCTCAACATGAAAAGTGTCAAGTTGGGAACATTCATACATATATCTTGGACTTGGTTCATTCATTCGATTATCATTCACTCACTCTTTCAGCTGTCCTTGGTACCTTTTTGTTATGACCATTGTACCTGTACTTGTACCCATACCTGTTTATGTACATGGCTAGCTTGGGATTTGGACTAAAGAGGTAGGTTGTCAGGCCTGTGGGAGACTAAAGAGGCGGGTTGTCAGGCCCATGAGAAATTCTCTCAAGGTGAGAGAATTTTTGGGAATGGATTTCCCGAAGGTGCCAAACTGTAGCTACAGGGCTCTGAGACTTTATGTCTGGCCTATTGTTGAATCCTTGGAAGGGAAGTGGGGCAGCCGAAGGACTGTTGAGAAGAGAAGGGGCACACTTGCTGGGGTGGGACAGGCATGTGGGGAATGAGGGACTATAGGCTGTTAGTTTTAGTTGGAACCTGTGATTGAGTGTTTCATGTTGTCTGAGATACATCAGCCTGATTAGGAATCACTTTACCCGGGTGGAGTTTAGTACTAGCTCAGGGGTGACCCACTGCTAAGATTGATGAGCAACGTGGTCTAAGACTGAGAGGTTTGTGGAAGGTCTGCACGCAGTTAGTGACATTTTTACAAGATAAGTGTCCATTTTGTGTTAAACTACATATTGCATTATTATGTATGTGTTTATATTTATGGGTATTTCTTGTTTATGTTGCATGTATATGTTTATTGTTATTTCCATATGAATTTGTGCATTTACAGAATGTATTGGTCTATTTTAAATTTTATATATAAAGTTTCACAAGAGTTTATATGTGTATATGTTTTAATTTGTATACAGCTCAAATTTTTTTATGTGGCATAGCCCAGTTGGATGTTGGGGATATTACAATATGGTATCAGAGCATGAAATATTTTTGGTGGCATGACCCGACTTGGGTGTCCGGGTATGTTACAACACTTCTCCTATAGAAGGAAATTTGGGGTTCTTGAAAACTTACCACAGGATCAAGAAGGATTTTTTCTAGTAAGGTATTAAAATTGATGTTTAAAAGTTTGTGTTTGAATGTATGGCCTACCAACAGAATAAGGGAGAGACCATCAAGATTCCATCTCTCCTACAACCATTAGTTATACCAAGTCAACATTGGAAAGAAGTTTAAATGGATTTTATTACATGTTTACCCAAATTTGAAGAAAAGACTATCATCGTGGTAGTATTGGATTGACTGAAAAAGTATGCCCATTTTTTCTCTCTTTCTCGTTCTTTTAAATCAAGTACAATAGCCGCAACATTCATGGAAACAATTCAAAAGCTACATGGAGTCCCAAAGATTAGTGTAAGTGGCAGAGATCCAATTTTCACTAGAAATTTTTGGACTGAATTGTTTTCTTGTTTGGGTACTCAATTGGCTCATAACTCATCTTACCATCCTCAATCCAATGAACATATTGAGATTGTGAATAAATTTCTAGAAGGATATCTTCATTACTTTGCATCTAATAAACAAACACAATGGTTCAATTGGTTTCCCTTGGCATAATGGTGGTACAACACATGCTTCCATAC
>JZKD02S1674831.1:334117-356007 GCA_000966675.3 Picea glauca
AACACTAAGAAGTTTCTTAGGAGGAGTCAAAGGCACATCTTGAAGTTAAAGGGAATGCTCAAAGAACAAGAAGAGATAAATAAGACTAAATTGGAAGAAAAGGAAGAAGAGATCACAAGAATAAAGAATGAAAAAGAATATATGAAGGTAGATGATGAGATTAGCAAAAGTTTTGAAACTATTATTCATCTCAAGACCCAAATTGAAGAAGCCAAAAGGGTAGAAGAACTTTTGAAGAATCAAATTAATGAAAAGGAAGAGTCGTGTGATAATTTAGAAGCTGAAATTGTTGATCTTAGAAAGAAAGTGGAGAAGTCAAATAAATTCTTTAATAGCTCAAAAATCTTGGATGAGATCTTGGAAAGTCAAAGATCACCATATGATAAATCAGGTCTTGGATACAAAGAAGAAGCTACACATGCTGAAGAAAGCACCTCAAAGAAGAATGAGGTAAGTCCATCAAAGAAGGAAGACAATGTTGCAAAGCAACCATCTACACAAGGCAAGGAAAATTTCAAAAGAACAAAGCAAGGAAGACATCAAGAAGCTATCTTTGGAACACCAAAGAAAAGGTATGAAAGTATTTTTCATGGGCATTGCTATTCATGTAATGAATATGGTCACAAAGATTTTGAATGTAGATCTTATGAAAGAAGATATAATGGAATATTTCATCACACCATAAGGTATTGGTGATGTGATCAAGTAGGACACATTGCTCTTCACTGTAACACCATGAGATGCTACAGTTGTAGTGGATTTGGCCACAATCCCAAGAGTGATGGAACACAAGAAGAAAGTCCATGATGAGTAATTAACATAGCATGGCTAGAAGAAGGAATGAAGTAAGGAAAGGAGACATCTTTGAAAATATGGTTGCTCAAATATCCAGTTCTAAGGAGCGGGGACATCTATAGAAGTGGGTAAAGAATACAAAGCAACCAAAATAGAATGAAAGACTGAAGTGAAGTTCAAAAATGTCATCTACTGAGGCATACGCGGGTGACAGTGGTATTAGTCATGTACATACGGAGGCTGACCTTTTATAGGTCGCGTACATATGCGAGATATCTGTGCAGAACGCCGTGTATATGTGGCGAAGCCTAAGGAAAAGGGCTATGCACAGGGATTTGTTGGCAGCCATTTCGCATTTTTATCCTATCCTATAAGCTTCCTACACCAGTGTTTTTCAACCCTTGATTTTCATCGCAATCTTTGGAATAAAACAACACTATTATTTTGTGCATTTGCACAGCTGCCTTTGTTCTCGTTTTTACGACTGCAAGCGTGAAAACTTTGATTTCGAAGTCACATTAAAATCATCACTGAATTATTATGGTCACTCTTGTCTATGTGTTCATTGCATTTCCAGTTTGATTATAGTCGCACAGTTGGCAAGACTCCAAGATCTTTACTCATTTGGAATTCTTTAATTGTTAATATGATTTCATTTTTTATAAGATTGTGATGATATTATAATGACTATCATTGAGTCCTTAATACAGTGGCGGTTCGATGTTCTATAGTCTTTCATCATTTTCCTTGACACATTGGTTTCATGAAAACACATTGACGTTGTGGTTAGACCCTTGGTGTAATCATTTCATACAAACACATATTTGTTATGATCGAACCCTTAGTGTTGATTTCGGATCATTGTTTTGATTTTAAAAACCATGCAAACGCTAATGCTTGTGCAAACACGCGGGTCGACTCATCATAGTTTTCAATGGTTGTTTTATTGACATTGCAATAGTGATTTGAACCACTATCTGCACCGTCGGTTGTAAATTGGGAAATGACTATTTTGCATGGGTTGATCTAGTTCCACCACCCTCGCACACTCGGGCATTAATCCCTTCCCTCATATCCCGGGTTAACTCTATTGATTTCGGGGAAGTCTGTGAGCTATTCGACCCTGCGAATACCCTATCCAAACCCTTGCCCGTTCACCCGGCTCACTGTGTGCTCCCATCTATGGCACATGTGGTGTGCATAGAGCCAAATGGTAGCCAAACACTCTTGGTGTTCGACAATGCTCGCAGGGATTTGGAAAATGGTGGCTAGTTGGTGTTTATCCAAAGGTTTGTGGGTTTCAACCTTTCGGTTTCCCAACAATTCACCCTCACCTTCGACGGATGCAGGGCTAAGGTCGAAGACATACAGCTCGAGCTAAGTGAAGAATTCATAAGCTCAGCTACAGGACTACCAGCTACAGGGCAAAGGTGGTTTAAAAACTCCAAAGTAGACGAGGAGTCGTGGTCGCTCTTATTCACATCAAGGAAGATTGTTACCTGTGATAGAGGTATGCCTATCACTACCCTCAAACCCAGGTGGCACGATATTTTGGCAATTGTTAAACAGTTTGTGACCTGCGAAGGTCGTTATGGCTTGGTATTTCTGTATCATCTTAGGTTATTGATGAATTATAGGCTACCCTCTGAATATGCCACATTATCTCTTACGTAGCTTGTACAAGATGTCTAAAATATTCAAGCGTGAGAATGTTGATAGCAGCCTTTTCCATCACTGCTTGATCAAACTCATTATCGTCCACCATTTGAGCCTTAGTGGTGATTGTTGGCAAGACTTCCTATCTAGGAATGGCTTTGCCACTCCCGAGTCTGTCCAAGTCGACAAGGTTGTGGTTACTGAAACATTGGTTGGACCAGCCGTGCCACTTCATATCCTTCTACCCCCTGTCAAACCCTCGGATTGCCCCGACATGGACCTACCCGATACCATGGCTGACCCGTGTGCTAAAGACAATACTAAGGCCATAAAAAGGCCTGTGAGGAAGAAAGGCAGAGGTGATACTACTGTCAACAATAGGGGAAAGAAAAATGCTCGATGGATATCGAGATGTGCTAGGAATAAACCCAAGCCAAACATTGACCAGAAGCCAATAGTGCTGAGCAAGGACTCGGACTCTGAAATTGAACGATTCTTGACTGAGGAATACCCCTATTCTCATGGCCTCTGCTCTAAGGGACCCTATGACTATGTCTCCAACTTACCTATGTGCCTCAAAAACGACCCAAACTATCCGGGAATCAAGCTGCACAAGGAAACCCCTGGTAACTTGAAAAAACCCTCGCCTGTGATGCCAAAGCCCGATAAATCACCATGTACCCAATGAAATTCCTGGCTTGAATGTTACTACACCGACGTTCCCCTGTTGCAATCTAGGATCAAATCATTAGAGGAACAGGTGACAGTGCTGTCGAAGGAGAACGAAAGGCTACAAGCCAGCGAGAAGAAACAAAAAATCATCGGTTCAATTGTCTTCAGAAATGTCGAAGCAGCAACGACCTTTGTCAATTCGAAATTATCATGACTGATTTGTTTCCTTACTGCACAGGTATGTATTTCGACATCGATTTTTCTTTATGAGTTTGCTTGAATTAATATAACGGATTGGGTTTCCTTTCGATTAGCTCTGTTTGTTTTTAATAGATTCAAAACAATTCTGTTGACTTTGAATTTTCAGAAATGCTTTCGTTATGAATCATGTATGGAAGATTTGTTTTTCTAAACTCAAACACAGCTACGATTTATTTAATGCGATTTTATTATTCTCATATTAGTATAAACGATTGATTGTTTTTTAGTCTGTTTGAATTAGGGTAGTCGATTGGGTTTGTTTTCGTTTATTTTTGTTCGAATAGATTTAAGGAATGATTCTGTTTTGCTTCCATTTTAGATTATGATTGCATCCGACCTGTAAAGAAGATTTATTTGCTAAAATCAGACACATCTATGTTTTGGATTGATACGATTTTGTTGTTGTTGGATTGTGTCGGCTCTGAGTTAGTTCAATTTATTTCCTATGGTTTGATTTTGAAACGATTCTGTATGCTTGAATTGGCATGATCCTTTATGTATGCAATGCATCAATATCAGTGATTGGTTTGATGAATATAATGTAATCTATTAAATCGAAAAAACAACTCTGTGAGTTTTGGATATAAAAATGATTTTGTTAATGGCTGAGTCGACATAAATTATTGCATGAAAAATTTACTTGATCGGTTACAGTTTGAGTCGATTGAAATTGATTCATGAAAATGATTTCAATTTTTAAAACGATTATGTTTGCTCTGAATTGGAAATAAAAGTTGTGTGATAGATCGTACATATCATGTTATCATTTGATTGATTCAATTACGATTCTGTTTGTTTCAAATTGGCATAAAGATTTGGTTTAATAAGTCAAATATATTTCTGTTAGCATTTCATTGATTTAAAACGATTCTGTTTTCAAATTAGACCAGCTACAGAATCGCAAGATTATGTAGCTAGTCTTAAAATTTAGATTTTTGTTAGTTTTACAAATAAAATATCATCTAAACTTGTCTATTCTTGTCCACTTTCAGGTGCATACGAATTTCAATGATCAATTGGGCATGCTGTGGCATTTTAGGAGATATTTGTGTGATATAGTTTTGATATAGGTTGTTAGCTTGAGTCAGAAATAGAGACTTGGGATATTATCCCCAGATTTTTTGTAAACTATTTTGATAATTCCCACAGGGATGTTTCACCCTGTGGTCTTTATAAACTCATTTATTTTTTGTAAGCAACCCATCATCATTGTTGGGAGAACAGACTATGGATTTATGATACAAGCTGGGATGAAAGTTGATGTCTTGTAACAGCTTTAGCTTTCAATATATCAAACTTTTATTTCAAGTTTTCTTCATATCAGTTTGCAATTAATTATCGACTACTTTAGCTATCGTAATTTGTTGCAGGTTGATGTGATTTGGTTTATGCGTCGTCCATATCTGATCTCTCTTATTTTAAAAGTACAACATTTATTTTGTTTCAATTTAATGAATAAAGGTTTATCTTCTTCGTTAATTGAACTATTTTGTACAAATATTTGCATACAGATTTATCTAAATGTGATGATTTGTAAATTATAAGATTGTTGTCCTTTTTTATGTATTGTTTGTCCTGTCATTATATTTGAAGAGCACAATTGCTTCCTGTTTACGAGAATCTTGTGAAGAATCTGGTGCGGGTTTCCTCCCACCGAACAGCTAAATCAATTATTGTATACAGGATAAACCTGAAGCGTTACTTCAGGTCAGTTCGCTACTTGTTATTTAATAGTTAATTTATTAGTGTTATTTAAGTAGTTTGGATAGACATATATAGTTCAGATTTGTAGTTAGAGTTATTATTTTAGTTGCTTAGCTTAGATAGTTTTTATTTAATTTCTTTCTCATAAAATTATAAAAAATCAAAAAACAATAGTTTTGTTGTCTTAGGACAGTTTACAAATGATTTTTGCAGGTTTTCATTTAAATATGTCACCTGTAAATATTGTATATTTGTAATTGGATCTGATTTTCTTGATAATTGAACATCTAATTTTATAGAATTATTGTTGTATACTCTAGGTAATAGACTGTATATATGTACTTCAGATTTGTTTATTAGTTTTCTTTAATTATTGTTTTCATTTAGATTAGTACATTTAGTTAGTTTTTCTTTCATTTTCCTAGGACTTAGATCGGCCAACGGAGCCACTAAACCCGTCAGGGTGGATCATCCCAAACGGCTTGGGTTATTTAGAGAACCTTGGACCGGATCCACTCTTCCAGTTGGCGATCATTCATTTTCGCCCGTCAACAAATGACGCTAGAAGGAGGGCCTGAAATTCATTAATGGCACAAGGCGGTCGTAAGACTCCTCCATCACCCAACCGCTCACCTATAGTGACAAGAATTCATCTAAACAACAACATCCCCCCTCAAACAGAAACCACATCAAACGACGATCCACGGATCACAGTTAAACTAGCAACCCCAAATCCTACAGGTGGTGACGTACAAGAGATTGTCCGCCAATATCTCATAAGAACACATAGTGTCTTCGCCCGTTTGAGGCAACCAAATCAGCCTTTCAACCAACCTTTAGACTTCTCTGATATCAGAGAACATATTGGAGGCACTAACCTCACCTTAAACCCTACAGATCCAATCATCACTCCTGTTGCAGGAGGATCTGGAATACCACCCTCACCACCTCCATCATCTCATTCTTCTTTTGGAGAAGACTCTTCTAATGAAGGCAGTTCCCCTTCTCAACCTTCTACACCGCCTACACCAATGGCCAACCAAAACAATCCTGCCAGACCCTGGCTCGACCAGGATGCAGTAGTTGTACCTGGGCCTCAGCATCCCTTACCCAAACATCTAGAGAAGTGGCTTCCCAAGTTTGACCCTGACTCTAAACAGATCGCTGAAGATCACATTAAAAAGTTTATGTTAGCCATTAGACTCCGTAATGTCGAGCATGAAGACGTAGTATGTAGGTTGTTCCCCTACACTTTCGAGGGAAATGCATCTACATGGTACTTTTCCCAGCAACCCCATACCATCATGTCCTAGGATAAGTTCAAATCCTGCTTTCTGGAAAATTTCGGAGACGATAAGTCCCCGGAAGTCCTAGTCATGGAGCTTTCTAGCTTAAAAATGAACCCAAAAGAGAAAATTAAAGACTTAAATCAAAGATTCTTAACACTAAAGAATCGAATCCCTATGGACTCGATGCTTGCTGATAATATTATCATAGCATACTATACAAAAGCCTTGCATCAAAGTATAGCCATATGGGTAAAACGATCTAAGAAAGCCACGTTGTTAGAGGCCTTTGAGGAGGCCAGCCAGATTTAAAAAGACATTCTTAGTTTAAAAGACACTACTAGCAACGAAACAGAGACTGGTTCTTCTTCCAAAAAGAAGATCGAAATCCTCCCTAGACCTGCTCAAAATAAAACACAACCTGAAAGATCGGATTTAGAAAACTTAACTAAAGTCGTTCAAAAACTGTCAAATCAAGTTATATATTTGAAAAGGACAGCTGAAGAAGCTTCTTCGAGCAAAGGGCCTTACAAACCCCCGTTCAGGAAGCCTTTTCCCAACCGACCTAATCCAAATGCTGAGGGCTTAAATCTAGAAAGTCTGCAATTCGCCCTTCAAACAATTCTAGAAGCCCAGGATAACTTGATGCCTCCTTAGATCCCTGAGGAGGAAGTTGAACAAGAGATAGTTCAAGAAGAAGAATCTTCTCCAAACATTTTTGGACACTTCTCGGATATAATTTTTCAAGCTAACTTCGAGACAGTTCATCCCTACAACACTAGGAGTAAGAAAGCAAACAAACCTTCTTCTGAAAGCACTACGAATTTACCCCCAAAGCAATCTAAACCAGCTGAGACTAAACAGAGTCATGTAAACCCCAACTTAGATTATGATTTAGTCGAAGATCTTAAAAAGTTAAGGGCTAACATTTATGTTTATGAGTTATTAAAATTTTCGTTTCTGCCACAAAAAATGTTACAGAACATCTCAGAGAATAGCAAAAATGGTAATTCAAGCAGTAATAGGGTTGTTCAGAACAAAGTTCCTCTGAAGACTTCCGCTAAGAATAATTCTGATCCTCAAGAGAAGGGAAGCCTTCCTGTAAATAATGTAAATAATGTAGATAAATTAGCTTTAGAGGCTGCGAGTAAAAATCCACAAGATTCCACCATTAGCACTCGCAAGAATGTACCTCCATTTTTGTTAACTTTTGAAATATTTAATAGAAACATGCACAATTGTATGGTAGATTCAAGAGAGACATCCAATGTAATGCCATGGTCTGTGTGTCAGAAGATTAATGCTGAAGTTGAACCATCCACCCTAAATATCATCCAACTTGATCGAACTAATGTTAAAGTTATAGGTGAATTAAGGAATGTGCTTATAAGATTATCGTATAACCCCAAAGTTCATCAATTAATTGATATTATTGTTGTAGATATTCCAGAAGTGTATGGTATGTTTTTAAGCAGGGACTGGTCCGAGCAGCTACGCGGCTATTTTGCGATAGACTGGTCTCACCTGTGGTTTCCCAAGAATGGCAAGCCCAACAAGATCAAGGTAAATCGTGAACGTTACCTAAAGTTCACAGTGACAGATCTAAACGATCCCAATGAACCATTTACACCTTCTACTGATTCTCCCAAAATACAAGGGATGGATACCTTTTTCGAAAATTTCATGGCTGAGACTTCAGCTATCACCAACCCAGAACAACAGTCCGAGATTGTAGCATATGTGCAGCCAACAACTTCTACACAATGGTCTCATGCACCCAATAAAAATCAAATTTGGTCTCTTTACTTTGACGGGTCAAAGTCCAAGGAAGGAGCAGGTGCAGGCTGCGTTATTATTGATCCGGCAGGTAACAAAACCCTGATTGCATGTAGGCTATAATTTGAATGTACTAATAACACAACAGAATATGAGGCTTTATTACAGGGTCTCAGAAAAGCTTTAGATATGAACATTCAAAATCTTACTGTCTTTGGCGATTCGAAAATCGTGGTTAGACAGGTAAGGGATTCTATCCACTGTCTATCTCTGCATCTTAAAAGCTACCAATCTGAGGTATGGAATTTAATGAATAAGTTTTATGCTTTCAATATTAATTCTATTCCTAGATTGAATAATTTTGAAGTTGATCTATTAGCTAACGTAGCTTCCAAACTCTTTCTTGCAGAAGGCTTGTCCCCAGATGCATTCTCCGTTGAACTGTTGTTCAGGCCATCAGTTCCCGACAACATCACGAATTGGAGAGTCTTCGACGACGATCAGCAGATTATTAGCTTCCTGCATATGGAAGAAACTTTTCAAGGCACGATGATCGACGAGTGCACTCATGACGACAATTTGTGTGATTTCACAGTAATACCAGATCCGAGAACTCCTGAATCTTCATCAGAAATGGTAAATTCGATCCCTAAATTTGTAGTTAGATTAGAGAAATTTTACGATCTTCAAGATAAATTCAAGAAAACGGTCAACTGTAAAACAAATAGTTCCTCCTTATTATATGAAAAAGTAAACTTGGGAACTGATGACAATCCACAGTGCATTAACTTAGGGGTAGGGTGTTCTGAAAAAGAGAAAGTCGCGTTTATTAGATTGTTTAAGGAATTCAAAGATGTCTTTTCATGGATGTATGATGACCTAAAGACCTTTGACCCTAACATCATGAAACACGTCATCCCTATGAAACCCCAAACCTTGTCGTTTCAACAAAAGTTAAGAAAAATGCACCCTAAAATCGAACCGATCGTTAAAAAAGAATTAAATAAACTCCTGAATGCTAAGGTAATTTTCCCAGTTAGGCACACACAATGGGTTTCTAACCTTGTCCCTGTCTGGAAGAAGAGTGGGGAAATCCGACTATGTGTCGATTTCTGAAACCTTAATAGAGCGTTTGATAAAGATAACTACCCTGTCCCACCCATGGAACAGATCCTTCAACAGGTATCTGGTTCTGATAGGCTATCTTTATTGGATGGTTTCTCAATGTACAACCAAGTCCTAATGTCTCCTCCAGACCAACTTAAAACTACCTTCCGCACTCCATGGATCACCTACGCTTATCGAAAAATGCCCTTTGGATTGATTAATGTCGATGCCACTTTCTAGAGAGCGATGGACATCGCTTTCTGAGGCTTGATCAATCAATCCATCGTAGTTTACCTGGATGACGTTACTGTATTTTCGAAGAACAAAACTGATCATCTAGCTCATTTGAGAACCGTTCTACAGCGATGTCGTAAATATGGCATTTCCTTAAATCCTAAAAAATCTATTTTCGCTGTAGAACAAGGTAAACTCTTAGGATTCATTGTATCAAGCGAAGGGATGATTATCGACCCCGAAAGGACTCAAGCCATCGCGAAACTTCCCCCTCCCTCATTGAAAAATTCTATGCAGTCTTTCTTAGGCCAGATAAACTTTGTCAAGAGATTCGTCCCCAGTTTCTCTGAGATGGTCAGACCTTTACAAAATTTGATTAAGAAAGACGTACAATATCATTGGGGACCCTCAGAAAATCAAGATTTTAATTCAATAAAGAAGGCCATAATAGACGATCCTTCTCTCATGAGCCCTGACTTTTCAAAAGGCTTCACTCTCTACACATTTGCTTCTGACCATTCCTACGTTGTTGTCCTAACTCAAAAGAACGTTGAAAAAAATGAAGTACCCATTGCCTTTATGAGCTCTGCTTTCAAAGGCACGGAAGTTAATTACCCAGTGGTAGATCAGCAAGCCTACGCTATCTTCAAAGAAGTTAAACACTTCCAGTCTTATCTTTTAAAATCTAGTACTAAAGTTATTGTCCCTTACCCAGCTGTCAGGAACCTGTTAGTGTAGAAAGAACTAGGTGAAAAGAGGGCGAACTGGGTTACCTCCTTATAGGAGTATGACATAGAAATTACCCCAGCTCAAATAGTGAGAGGCCAAGGCCTGTGCAAGTTAGTTGTTGATTCAGCAGCAGGACAACAAGAAGAAAACGATATGTCAAACTTAGGACAGCGCAATCAAAATGCAATCTGTTGTGTACAAAACTTTGTCAGTCCTTGGTATGATGATATAAAATTCTGTCTTGAACATGGATCAGCCCCCCATGACCTGGATCCCACTAAAAAAAGAGAGTTAAGATTAAATTCTGCCTCCTTTCATTTGGTTAATGGTATTCTGTTTCGTCAAAATTTTGATGGCGTACTGATGCGCTGTCTTGAGAAGGACGAAGCGGAAAAAGTCTTGCTAGAATTACATGCAGGAGAAGCTGGTGGGAATTTTGGTGGTGACACCACTGCCCATAAAGTTTTGAGAGCTAGTTATTACTAGCACACACTTTTCAGAGATGTCCATGCCTTGTGCCGCAAATTTATTATTTGTCAAAAAGCATCAGGGCGGTTACAGAAACCAACCTTCCCTTTGCAGCCTGTTCTAGTAGACTCTCCTTTTCAGCAGTGGGGCCTTGATAATATAGGTCCAATCAATCCACCATCCTCACAGTAGCATAAGTTTATCATAACATCCACAGATTATTTTACCAGGTGGTTTGAAGCTGTCACATTAAGAACGGTGAATACCAGTCAGGTATTTTCCTTTTTAAATTCGAATATTATTACTCGTTTTGGTATCCCTGACTATTTAGTATTCGATAATGCCTCTTACTTTTCGTCTCTTGAAATGAGTGAGTTCGCTTTAGAAAAAGGAATTAAATTGAAATATTATGCCAGTTACTACCCCCAAGGCAATGGATTTGCAGAATCAACAAATAAGAATTTGATTAAAATTATCAAAAGAACGGTATCTAAGAATCACAAAAACTGGCACAATGCATTGTTAAACACAATCTGGGCTGACAGGGTAACACCAAAGACTGTTGTAGGTAACTCTCCCTTTTTTCTCATCTATGGCAGAGAAGCAATTCTACCACCACACATTCTTCTTCCTGCACTACATCTATCACAGAAAATACAAGAAGAAGATTGTCCCCCTTTGGAAAACCGAATTAATGCTTTAATAAAACTAGAAGAGGTAAGAGCCCAGGATAAACATAAGTTAGATTAGCATCAACTAGTGGTCAAAAGCTGGTTTGATTCTGACTCTTCCTCTGATAGGAACTTTGAAGTAGGTGATCTTGTCTTGAAATGGGACAAACCACATGAGGAAAAGGGAGAGCACACGAAGTTTCAGAACTTATGGCTTGGACAGTTTTTAATTGTTGAGAAATTGGGTCCTAGCTCTTTCTGATTGCAGAATCTAGATGGGCAGCCTGACACCTATCCGGTGAATGGCCAAGCTCTAAAAATATATTTCTCTTGATGAAAACCCTTTGTATACTATGTACATATTTTTTCTTTTGTTTGCCTTGGCTTTGATCTTTTTCCTTTGCGCTTATCAGTTTTTGTTTTTGGAAATACACATACCTGCATGTTGAACTATTCAGACAAGGAAAACAGAAAATTCTTTCACTAAAATCACTGCTGAAACATTGTATAAACATCAATTATATACTTCTGAAATTTACATTTGTGTCGCAAAAATTGTTGTTTGAAAGAAGTTAACTGATTTCGATCTGTGAGTAAAGCCTGTCGCGATCATCTATTATCTTCTTACGTTGTCCCTGTTCCTTAAAGGAATGACTCAAAAGATGTCTCCTTGCCTTAGAAAGTTGGTTTTGTAAGTAAACCATCTCTGGATCTGAATGAAGGACAGTTCTAAAAAATTCTGTTGAGGTCTGTAAAAAATATGTTAAAATATCATAATTTTCAGCGTCACCCCGCTCAATTATATATATTTAAAAAAAAAAACAAATAAATCCTAAAAGAGTTGTGGAAGTGCTTGTAAACCCGTCGGGATGCTGAACAGGTCTGTTGGCAGTGGGTAAATGCATGCATGACGCCAAGACAACTTCGTCGAGGTACTGAACAGGCCCGTTGGTAGCGAATCAATGTCGGGTATATGAAAATTAGCAAATATGAAACCTCTTAACCTTAAAATGTCATTTATTCTGATCTGGAACTTCTTGGCAGGATACGGATATCAGAGTGGGTTAAATGGCAACCTTGTCGAGGCTATGGATGCCTGCTGGCAGCAGTGGCCCTATCAACAGTATTCGAGATTTTATCTTTAATGTCATGGCTCGCTTATCTTAAGACTGTTATCAATTCTCATCCTTTAAACACTGCTGAAATATTTGATCAATAATGATGTTTAGACAATTTTCTGGTTGTTTCTGAGTTTGAATTATTCGTGTTATCATAATCTAAATTTGTTTTTTTTTGGCAGAGATAACTTCTTCTACCAACGTGTTGCCATTGTTGGCAGCCATTTCGCATTTTTATCCTATCCTATAAGCTGCCTACACCAGTGTTTTGCAACCCTTTATTTTCATCGCAATCTTTGGAATAAAACAACACTATTATTTTGCGCATTTGCACAGTTGCCTTTGTTCTCGTTTTCACGACTGCAAGCATGAAAATTTTTATTTCGAAGTCACATTAAAATCGTCACTGGATTATTTTGGTCACTCTTGTCTATGTGTTCATTGCATTTCCAGTTTGATTATAGTCGCACAGTTGGCAAGACTCCAAGATCTTTACTCATTTGGCATTCTTTAATTGTTAATATGATTTCATTTTTTATAAGATTGTGATGATATTATAATGACTATCATTGAGTCCTTAATACAGTGGTGGTTCGATGTTCTATAGTATTTCATCGTTTTCCTTGACACATTGGTTTCATGAAAACACATTGATGTTGTGGTTAGACCCTTGGTGTAATCATTTCATACAAACACATATTTGTTATGATTGAACCCTTAGTGTTGATTTCGGATCATTGTTTTGATTTTAAAAACCATGCAAATGCTAATGCTTGTGCAAACACGCGGGTCGACTCATCATAGTTTTCAATGGTTGTTTTATTGACATTGCAATAGTGATTTGAACCACTATATGCGTCGTCGGTTGTACATTGGGAAATGACTGTTTTGCATGGGTTGATCTAGTTCCACCACCCTCGCACACTCAGGCATTAATGCCTTCCCTCCTATCCTGGGTTAACTCTGTTGATTTCGGGGAAGTCTGTGAGCTATTCGACCCTACGAATACCCTGTCCAAACCCTTGCTCATTCACCCGGCACACTGTGTGCTCCCGTCTATGGCACCTGTGGTGTGCATAGAGCCAAATGGTAGCCAAACATTCTTGTTGTTCGACAATGCTCGTAGGGATTTGGAAAATGGTGGTTGGATGGTGTTTATCCAAAGGTTTGAGGGTTTCAACCTTTCGGTTGCCCAACAATTCGCCCTCACCTTCGATGGATGCAGGGCTAAGGTCGGAGACATACATCTCGAGCTAAGTGAGAAATTCATAAGCTCAGCTACAAGACTACCAGCTACAGGGCAAAGGTGGTTTAAAAACTCCAAAGTAGATGAGGCGTCGTGGCCGCTCTTATTCACATCAAGGAAGATTGTTACCTGTGATAGAGGTATGCCTATCACTACCCTCAAACCCAGGTGGCACGATCTTTTGGCAATTGTTAAATAGTTTGTGACCTGTGAAGGTCGTTATGGCTTGTTATTTATGTATCATCTTAGGTTATTGATGAATTTTATAGGCTACCCTCTGAATATGCCACATTATCTCTTACGTAGCCTGTACAAGATGTATAAAAGATTCAAGCGTGAGAACGCTGATAGCATCCTTTTCCATCACTGCTTGATCAAACTCATTATCGTCCACCATTTGAGCCTTAGTGGTGATTGTTGGCAAACCTTCCTATCTAGGAATGGCTTTTCCACTCCCGAGTCTATCCAAGTCGACAAGGTTGTGGTTACTGAAACATTGGTTGGACCAGCCATGCCACTTCGTATCCTTCTACCCCCTGTCAAATCCTCGAATTTCCCCAACATGGACCTACCCGATACCATGGCCGACCCGTGTGATAAAGACAATACTAAGGTCATAAAAAGGCCTGTGAGGAAGAAAGGTAGAGGTGATACTACTGTCAACAGTAGGGGAAAGAAAAATGCTCGATGGATATCGAGATGTGCTAAGAATAAACCCAAGCCAAACGTTGACCAGAAGCCAATAGTGCTGAGCGAGGACTCGGACTCTAAAATTGAACGATTCTTGACTGAGGAATACCCCTATTCTCATGGCCTCTGCACTAAGGGACCCTATGAATATGTCTCCAACTTACCTCCGTGCCTAAAAAACGACCCAAACTATCCGGGAATCAAGTTGCACAAGGAAACCCCTAGTAACTTGAACAAACCCTCGCCTGTGATGCCAAAGCCCGATAAATCACCATGTACCCAATGCAATTCCTGGCTTGAACATTACTACACCGACGTTCCCCTGTTGCAGTCTAGGATCAAATCGTTAGAGGAACAGGTGACAGTGTTGTCGAAGGAGAACGACAGGCTACAAGCCAACGAGAAGAAACAAAAAACCACTGGTTCAATTGTCTTCAGAAATGTCGAAGCAGCAACGGCCTTTGTCAATTCGAAATTATCATGACTGAGTTGTTTTCTTACTGCCCAGGTATGTATTTCGACATCGATTTTTCTTTATGAGTTTTCTTGAATTAATATAATGAATTGGGTTTCCTTTTGATTAGCTCTGTTTGTTTTTAATAGATTCAAAACAATTCTGTTGACTTTGAATTTTTAGAAATGATTTCGTTATGAATCATGTATGGAAGATTTGTTTTTCTAAACTCAAACACAGCTACGATTTAGTTAATGCGATTTTATTATTCTCATATTAGTATAAACGATTGATTGTTTTTTAGTCTGTTTGAATTAGGGTAGTTGATTGGGTTTGTTTTCGTTTATTTTTGTTCGAATAGATTTAAGGAATGATTCTGTTTTGCTTCCATTTTAGATTATGATTGCATCTGACCTGTACAGAAGATTTATTGGCTAAAATCAGACACATCTATGTTTTGGATTGATACGATTTTGTTGTTGTTGGATTGTGTCGGCTCTGAGTTAGTTCAATTTATTTCCTATGGTTTGATTTTGAAATGATTCTGTATGCTTGAATTGGCATGATCCTTTACGTATGCAATGCATCAATATCAGTGATTGGTTTGATGAATATAACGTAATCTATTAAATCGAAAAAACAACTCTGTGAGTTTTGGATATAAAAACGATTTTGTTAATGGCTGAGTCGACATAAATTATTGCATGAAAAATTTACTTGATCGGTTACAGTTTGAGTCGATTGAAATTGATTCATGAAAATGATTTCATTGGTTTCGATTTTTAAAACTATTATGTCTGCTCTGAATTGGAAATAAAAGTTGTGTGATAGATCGTACATATCCTGTTATCATTTGATTGATTCAATTACGATTCTGTTTGTTTCAAATTGGCATAAAGATTTGGTTTAATAAGTCGAATATATTTCTGTTAGCATTTCATTGATTTAAAACGATTATGTTTTCAAATTAGACCAGCTACATAATTGCAAGATTCTGTAGCTAGTCTTAAAATTTAGATTTTGTTAGTTTTACAAATAAAATATCATCTAAACTTGTCTATTCTTGTGCACTTTCAGGTGCATACGAATTTCAATGATCAATTGGGCATGTTGTGGCAGTTTAGGAGATATTTTTGTGATATAGTTTTGATATAGGTTGTTAGATTGAGTCAGAAATAGAGACTTGGGATATTATCCCCAGATTTTTTGTAAACTATTTTGATAATTCCCACAGGGATGTTTTACCCTGTGGTCTTTATAAACTCATTTATTTTTTGTAAGGAACCCATCATCACTGTTGGGAGAACAGAGTATGGATTTATGATACAAGCTGGGATGAAAGTTGATGTCTTGTAATAGCTTTAGCTTTCAATATATCAAACTTTTATTTCAAGTTTTCTTCATATCAGTTTGCAATTAATTATCGACTACTTTAGCTATCGTAATTCGTTGCAGGTTGATGTGATTTGGTTTATGCGTCGTCCATATCTGATCTCTTTTATTTTAAAAGTACAACATTTATTTTGTTTCAATTTAATGAATAAAGGTTTATCTTCTTCGTTAATTGAACTATTTTGTACAAATCTTTGCATACAGATTTATCTAAATGTGATGATTTGTAAATTATAAGATTGTTGTCCTTTTTTATGTCTTGTTTGTCCTGTCATTATATTTGAAGAGCACAGTTGATTCCTGTTTACAAGAAGCTTGTGAAGAATCTGGTGCGGGTTTCCTCCCACCGAACAGCTAAATCAATTATTGTATACAGGACAAACCTAAAGCGTTACTTCAAGTCAGTTCGCTACTTGTTATTTAATAGTTAATTTATTAGTGTTATTTAAGTAGTTTGGATAGACATATATATAGTTCAGATTTGTAGTTAGAGTTATTATTTTAGTTTCTTAGCTTAGATAGTTTTTATTTAATTTCTTTCTCATAAAATTATAAAAAATAAAAAAAAACAATGGTTTTGTTGTCTTAGGACAGTTTACAAATGATTTTTGCAGGTTTTCATTTAAATCTGTCACCTGTAAATATTGTATGTTTGTAATTGGATCTGATTTTGTTGATAATTGAACATTTATTTTTATAGAATTATTGTTGTATACTCTAGGTAATAGACTGTATATACGTACTTCAGATTTGTTTATTAGTTTGTTTTAATTATTGTTTTCATTTAGATTAGTTCCTTTAGTTAGTTTTTCTTTCATTTTCCTAGGACTTAGATTGGCCAACAGAGCCTCCAAACCCGTCAGGGGGGATCATCCCAAACGGCTTGGGTTATTTAGACCACCCCCGACTGGATCCACTCTTGCAGTTGGCCAGCGTTCATTTTCGCCCGTCAACAGGATTGCAGTTTGATGTGATGTTACAACTCTGTGATGCAGGGTTTGATATGGTTTATTGCATGTTCTGACATTGTTTGTTGCAATTTTTCATGATTCTATATTGGATTATGTAAGGTGATGATGTAAAATAAAATCTTGGGTGCATGGCACTAACCCATGAGTATGGATTGATGCATGTTCTATTGAATAACAATGTTGGTTATGAAAATGAAGTTATGACACCTTGGTTATGTGATAATACTAACAGAATATAAAACATATGAGTAACAATGGCACACACACAAACTACACAAAGATTTAGCTCTTCCATACCACTTATTGCCCCCATTTTGTATTTTCCCCATGTTCTCTAGTATAATTACTCCCCTTTTGTCACCCTTTGTATATGTTACAATAATATATTTTAGAAAAATGATAGTAAGAGATATTTCATTTAGAGGATAGGTTGGTTTTCAATTTGAAGTTTTGATTCCTTGTTTATCTGGCCAAGTCTTTGAAATTTTTGCTAGCTAGTAATTCGTGTTCACAATAAATTTCTCAAATTTAATAAGCAATATATTGGATCTCATCTTGTGTTAGCAATGATTTGTTGGTTAATTAATATTTCTCCCATTGGGATTCAAGTCTTTCCAAAGATATTTTTGTGTAATGTTAGTGAAAACAATTGGGGTCACATCCAAGTCCATGAGATTTTGTAGATACCCAAGTGAATATGGAATGGAACCTTCTAAGGAATTTTTAGATAGATTCAATGATTCGAGTGCAGTGAAACTTCCAAGTGTTTGTGGAATTACATTGGTTAATAGATTGGTAGAAATGTCTATAGCTAAAGAATTTTCAAGTTTATCTTTCTCTAGAGGTAAGGGTGGAATAATTTCCTTTGGTGCTAAAGCAGTACTCTACAACAAAATAATAAATATTACAATAAATATCATAGGAGAGTAATAAATATAATAGGAGTGTATAGAGGTCATAGGTGTAACACATCCAACCCCCTATCCACCTTTAGGCTGGTGGGATGTTTGATTTTCATCTTCTTGGAACTCAGAATGAGTATTTAGGTTCATTGGTGCCTATAATTTGTAATTTCTACTCGGAACTGGTATGTATATCTCATTAATTTCAAATACTCTATTGCATAATTATGGTTATGCTTATACTATGATATCTAGGGGATTACTTATACACAACCACAAAAAACCAAGTTGAAGTATTAGATTAGTTGTGTGAATCATATGATATGATGAACTAAAGGGAATCGTATATGCTACATACTTGGGTGTGGTTCATTAGATAGAATGGTTGGCCCCATAGTGGCCCACAAATGATGGTAATGTAAAAATAAATAAATAAAAGGAACCTTAAGAAGTCATAAAAAGATGAAAAAAGACAAGACATACTTGATCTTTGATATTCTAATGTGTAGCATTGCATTGATACAAAATCTAGAGCATCTGCAAATGCGCAAAATGCATACTGTAGTAAATAAAAACATAATTATATTTAGTTCTTAGTAAAAACCAAAAAATACTTGTAAGACATGTTAATAAATCCTAATAGAAATTAAAACCGACAATATTGCAAATAGTAAATACCATTGATATTCTTTTTTGTAAAATCCATATGAGAGGAGATTAAATAGTGACACACACACACACACACACATATCAGATGCGACGACCCAAATAAGCTCCTCTTGGTTTCGAGAATAATTTATTGGAGCCGTCTGATCTTGGAGCAAACCTCCCTCAATTTGAAGGAGCAACAACGAAGTCAAGATTGACTATGTTGTTGCTCTAGTGTTGGATGGAGAGAGGTTTGCTCCAAGAATAAATGGCTCCAATAAAAAAATTCTACTGAACAGAGCCAACCACATGAAGGTGGAAGCCCCTATGGCCCCTCCCCCTCCTTCACATCATTCTCAATTCCCCAATACCCAATCTATATTCTACTAAAAACATATGCATTAAAAATATTCAAAAGTGATAAAAAGTGATTGTAAAGCTATAAATGAGGTTTATCATTCAAAGGCATATGTCATAAAAATGAATTTTTATAAATGAGATTTATCATTCAAAATATGTTACAAACATACTAGTTATATAATGTACATCTATTTGTCTTATAAAATTACTATACATCATCAATTTATTTTAGTCTTCTTTTGTGTTTTCCAGTTCTTAAGTAATTCATCCATGTCCATGTCTTCGTTTACCGGGTGCTCTTCAGCAGTTGATGTTGCTTCATTCATTTCACGGCGATCACGACTGATATCATACCCATGGCGTGGAGGCTTCTGTGAGGGGTCATCACCTACAAAAACAAAAAATATTAAATTTATATGGCCAATTTTTAAATATCATTGAAGTAGTTCATTAATATTAAAAAAAAAACTCTACAATGTAATTATTTACCTGTTGGTCCACTAGTCAACATCGTTGGAATGGTTGCCTTGTTTTCCTGATCATCTTCAGGTCGAGGAGGCTGCTGTGAGGGGCCATCACCTACAAAAAACAAAAAATATTAAATTTATATGGCCAATTTTTAAATAACATTGAAGTAGTTCATTAATATTAAAAAGAACATGTGCAATGTAATTATTTACATATTGGTCCACTAGTCGAAACTGTTGGAATGGTTGCCTTGTTCTCTTGATCATCTTTAGGTCGAGGAGGGTCAACTACGTCATTCTCTACCATTGAAATGACAAAAGTTATAAGGACAAAACTGTAAATGTATAAGTAATAAAAAATAGAAGTACAGAACTTATAAGTATGAAATTATTAAGTATATGATTAATATACAATCATTTTACCATCGTGGGCCTCAGTCACAGGAACATATTGGGGTTGCACTCCACTGGGATGGGGTTGTTGGGGAGCACCATGATCTTCTGGTCACACTTCACTATCAACACTTTGTTGTCCAGTGTTAATGGTTTCATTGATAGTGTTTCTCCCCTGATTAAAACAAATCAAGACATTAAAGTTATGGACGATATCAAACATTTATGTATTTTATAAGTAATGAAAGGTTAATGTAGACTGATTTTTATTTACCTTATCCTGCAAACTAGATCTTGGGATCTGCCCCATGTTTTTCCTACAATCAACCACAACTTTATATTCATACTTGTAACCAATTTGGATTTCTTCCTTCGTGGTTTCAATTCCGAAGTCATCGCCCTGCATTGCATAAGAGCATGTTTTTTTAATGTTTTTGGATGCAATAAACTGAAAGTTGTAAGGAGATACAAATAATATTCTTAATATGTTTGGGTACTTATGATTCGTGATTGTAACCTCGAGTAGCTACCCTGGCCTAGCTTGTGTTGCCCATGTTTGGAAATCCTTGCTTTGGTTGTCTTCGAAGTGTCAAACAACCTATCATAAAAAATTTCAAGTATGTTATATACCACACTTTTATTTAGATCTAAAGAAAATCAAAGGTATTGAAATAAAAATATTCTAATTTACCTTGGGGTACCAGTTATTTTTTCTCCTAATTTTTTCAATATATTTTATTTTGCATCATCAATGATCTCCTTCCACTCCCTCTCTAGAATCGAGGGAGGAACATCATATATGGGGTTTCCTGTCAAGCTTCATCTATAAACATCTTATGTATATTTTAAATATTCGCTTGCTGCAGAGGTGACCATTTTTTATTGAACGTGTCTACTCCAAAGAGGCCTTCAAGATAATCCATAAGTTATTTTTTGAGGTTGGAATTCTGGAAATTCCACCTCATGCGTAAGGTTTCCCCAAAACTCAAAAAGGCCTTTCTCTCCATGTGCCTATAAAAATGGTCATTTCCTACACACAAAAAAATATTATCATTAATTTAAAAATAATAATCTAGATGATTTGTGTATGAGATGGACAACATGAAACAGTTAAAATATGAAAAACTACATGGGAGTCTTATTTGTTTTAATGGAAGTTTGTTATCGTCGACCAAAAATGTGCACGGAAGGGTCCCCGTGCTGGTCACACGTCTAGCTCCAGGAAATGAAACCATGTCAACCACATCATCAGCCTCATCTCTGTCACTACCTCTAGAGTCTGACCATTGTGGGGATGTCTGGCGGTGTGTGCCATGGATCCTATCTAAATTAGGTGTGGAAGATGGAGAAGTAAACAATACTCTAGCAGTTGTATGAAATACTGCGTCAGGACTCTGTGGCATCTCTACATCACAACTACTACCAACACCAGGTTGAACAGGCTCCAAAAATCTCTTTATAAAAAAGAAAATGTTTTTTTTGTGAGATAATGTAAAAGTTAAAAAACAGAGTTTCATAATTGAACATATGAGTACATTAAAAAAAACACTTTAAATTATGGTTATTACCTTATATGTGTTAAGTTCTGACATAAGGAGATAGATCCTTTCTAAGACATCAGGAGTTTGATCTGCACAGTCTAACAAGCTATCAAGTTTCTTGTTCTCTTTAATGATCTTTATTTTTATTAATATCGTCAAATCAGGGGATGAATACAACCCCTCCTCATCGACGTAATCATGGTCAACATGGGTTGTCGACTACATATCATTTCAATTGTTAAGCCCTAATATTGGCTCATTACCCCTTAATTGGGGCATATTATATTAGTAATGTTATTTTATTTATGTCGGCTTTAGGCTATTAGTTGTAATTATACCTCCTAGTCTC
>JZKD02S1674831.1:360936-371028 GCA_000966675.3 Picea glauca
TTCATTTTGAATCATCTTGTACTTGAACATTTAAGTGGGGTAAAAGGAGGTTGCCCCCTCGAAGAGGCTTATTATCTGAAATTATCTCTTTTTTAAGGTGTTGAGTACTTTTTCTCGGGTTTTTCTATGCTATATTGATATTTGGTTCTTAACATCAACATGAAAATCAATGTTATTAAGTTATGTAAACAAATGAAATAATTGATCGCCACACAAATAAAATTATATAAATAAATAATAAAATTCACATAAAATGAATATCGAATTTGATAATCAATTACATGTTCTACAGCTGGCCCTTTTCCATGATCATCCTACCACATTATAATATAATATAATTAGAACCCCCAAATAGTGAGTAGTCTATCCTCAACCTAGTTCCAATTTTTGAAATTTTTTTCTATATTCGAAGTTCTAAGCCCTTGCACACACACCCCAAAAAAGGAAACTAATCAATGTCTATAGGGAGTGCCTAGCTTGATGAAGTCAAAAGGGGTACCAATTAGTGGCAGATTTGACTCTTTCCAGCCATGAAATAAGAATAAAGTAAAAATTAGATGAGGAGCACCCCATGTAAAAAGGGTTATAATAATTTCTTAGCACACATGCTTGAGGAATTCCCTAGCTAAGGGGAGGACACATGACAGCTAAACCATAAGAACATGGTTTAAAGTTCATCTTGGAAGGAATGCTCCACCTTATAAGGCAATATAAAATGATTGTATGGCATGATCAAGGATTATGTATGAAAACAAAGGGGATTGCTCCACTATCTCGAGGTTTGAATTCTTATTTTAAGGAAGGAACATGTTAGAAGAGCATGGTTTGAGGAAGCACTTCAAAGGAGAGCGACCCCTACTTTGAGCATCTTTCCACCCTTATTGAGGAGTGCCCAACTTTGAAGGGGTTTTCTTGGAGTTAATTTTGGATCTTGAAGAAGTTTAATAATATTTTATTTTATTTTGATACATTGCACATATACTCCTCTTTATTTCTATTTTACATATAATATTTTATGTCTATGATTGTTTTCCTTAATCATTCCAATGACTAGGCAAGTGCCCTTGGTATTTGTCTTAATCCATAGTTAAGGGACATCCTTGAAGAGGTTATTCCTTCTTATTATGTGATCATGATCCCAAAAGGGGGAAACAGGAATGTTCCTCTTCATTTGAGCCAACCCCTCTCCTCTTGAATCATTCAACTCCCTTGTAGGCTTCAATATCCTTACAATTGTGAAATTAAGAAAGGTGAAACTCTATGTTTGTCTCAATAAACATCAAGAGAATGATTATTGTAGTGTCCCCAAGGCCGAGCCCTGTTGTAAATCATCTTCTGAAAGGAATTGTAATTATGTTTTATAGGCTGGTGAGCCAATTTTTTATAAGTTGTTGGCTTATGTGTTTGTTAGGCCAAGGAGCCTAAGTGTTGAAGGCCAGGAGCCTGTTGATGTATATGTAATCACGCAGAACAAATTAATAAAAATTTGTAAACACCGCCAGGTGTAGACCGACCATGATGAATGAGTGAAGGGGGACTGAGCTTCCACATAGAAGGCAAGGGATTAGGGGCTGGAAGGTGGGAAAACGGGCTAAGTGTTAATCCTAGTGGGATTTAGCCTTGGGAATAATATTTTAATATTATTTCAAAAAGGCATGAGCATTTCATGTTTTATCCTAAGTTCCTAACCATGATAAGGGATGTGTGCTGGTGGAACGCATGCAGTTCCCAGGGCGAGTGTCAACCCTGGTGCATGCGAATAAAACGGTCAGGGTGAGTTGTGAGAGGGGCCCCCGGCTGTCATTCGATCAGACAGCCTAAGCGTGTATGGGCTCTGAGCAGTATGACGGACCCGAGTTCTGCAAAGAACCTTCGTGCGTCTCTATGATCCAAAAATCCTATACCTGGCTCTGAGAAAACCTGTGTATACTTTTGTATTGAACCAGAAGCCTGTGATTGATTCCAAAAGAGCCAGATTCACCCCTTGTTCTGAACCGAAAATCCTGTGTGGTGTCTGGGAATTCGTTTGCATCCTCTATCCAAAATGAAACTTATGTGTGAAGCCTCTGTCCCGAAGCCATGACCGTGAGACCATTTTTCCATTTCTGAACCCGTTTTGAGGAAGCTGGTATCTGTATTTCCGTGGGTAATTGCAATTGCGCAGTGCGGGACTGCGTATGTCTTGTGACCAGTTGTGAAACACTCTCTCTAGGTGAGAGGGGTGTTTGAGGTTGGATGAACAGGTGGTTTGGCCTGTGAGCATCTCTCTCTAGGTGAGAGAGTGCACAGAGGAAGGAGAGGACTCTTGGAATGAACCCTGTAGCTACCACAGAGCCCGGAGACTTCCGGTCCAATCTGTTGTTGTAACCCAAGGCAAGGGAGGTTAGCAGCCGAAGGACTATCCAGGTGAGAGAGAAGGTGTATACTCCTGGGGTGGAACAGACATGTGGGGAATGAGGGTTTGTGGGCAGTGAGCATGAGTGGTTCTTGGAAGAGAATTCCTTCCTCGTGACTGTGTGTTTTCCCTGTAACCTCAGCCTAGCCTAGGATTCCTTGCCTTGGGGTGGAGCTTAGTCCCATCTCGGGGGTGATCTACTGCTGAGCTGATGAGCAGTGTGGTCTAAGGCTAGGAGGTTCGTGGAAGGCCTGCACCTTGTTGGTGGAATTACCTCAGTTTCAAGATAAGTATCAGCTTATGTTAAATGTTATGTTTTGTATGCCTGTGATGCTTATATTTTCTCATGTATTATGTTGTGCAGATGAATTATGGTTAATTACATTCTTAAAATTATGATAGCAATGATGTATATGACTTACTCTGAGTTTAAATGAGTTTGATTTGCTTAAATGCATGTTGTTTTATGATCCAGAGTGGGTGTTATATTTTCGCGAAGTTTGTTAACGAAAAAGTGGCGTTACAGTTTGGTATCAGATCCAAGGTTTCAACATTGAGCCTAGATGTGCTAGTTGAGTGGTCTTTGGACCGAGGGTGAGAGGAGAAATTGTGTCTGAAGGACCAATTTTGGACCTTGGTATGGTCCGAAGTGTCAAGGAGTTACTTGATCGTGCCTATAAGCTCAGGAGGTATAGCAGTGTTGTGAAACCACAGCTGGTGTGGTATATGGCCATAGGGAGAGAGGACTCCACACCAACAGTGTTGGAGCCTTAGGATCGGTTCAGGAGGAAAGGTGAGCCCTCGTGACCATCGGATCTGGAAAATGTGTGCAGGGATTAAAATCTCTTTTGAATTGCACAGGAGTGTTGGAATCGCGATACACGAACTCCCGAAAACCTGAAAACTTGAGAAGATCTACATTGTATATCTAGGAGGAAGGCTCGACCGTTAGATCTGGCGGAGTCACGCTCGAGTTAGTCAAAAAATCCTTTCGGATTTCGCAAAGTTGGGAGATGGGAAGTGAGGAAGGGGAACACCTCTGAAACCTAAAATGTCGAAACGAACTACATTGTAGATCGTAGGAAGGTAGTTGACCGTCTGATTCAGTGGAGGAGTAAACCATAATTTCAGGATTTCAGTAGATGGAAGTTCGAGATGTAGGGTGCATGAACTCCTGATGCCCGAAACCCCGAAACGTCGAAAGGATCTGCGTCGTAGATCTGAGAAAGGTCTGACTCTTGGATTCCATTTGGAATGGACATGGACACACGGGTGTGTACCACATGCCAGTGAGTCGAGAATACAGGCGAGAGTGGTGGGACCTGAAGACATCACCGAAGGTGACGTGGACCCTCCTGAATGTACCACATTCCACGGTGGTGAAGGGCGACAGTTGTGACATGGGCCCGAAGAATAAATTAATTCACGATTTCGGAATTCACAAAGGAGGAGCATGAAGGCTCAACACTCCAACTCATGAAGTCGCAAGTTGGTGAAGAAGTGCTAGCACTTAGCCCTAGCCTATAGTCATGTGTAGCAGGCACTAGCGAG
Organism: Picea glauca; assembly: GCA_000966675.3. Taxonomy (NCBI): domain Eukaryota; kingdom Viridiplantae; phylum Streptophyta; class Pinopsida; order Pinales; family Pinaceae; genus Picea; species Picea glauca. Next base: position 364,883 of record JZKD02S1674831.1, read on the forward strand.
GAGAGAGCCATACCCATATCACATCTCAGGTATCGGTGTTTGGAGGAAATGAGTCGAGGGTCTTCGACTCACGAACTCGCGAGATCGCGAGTTACAAAAGGGTGACTTTGGTTACGAAGATTTAACTGTTGGATCTTCGTGGACCGAGATTCCGAAGTTCCGAAGTCTCAGAATTTGCTGAGCCGGACAGAGCTCAGAAAACTTTGTGAAGTCAAAACGTTTTTCTTGTTCACGTTGGCTTATGAATGTTGTAAGTTTTCTTGAAGGGTTAAGGCCTGAAAAACTTTGGTTGGTTGCACGTCATGTGTGTAGAGTTCAACGAGTGTCAAGACAGCCGAAAACTAACGTCGAGTGTGGAATTGAAAGAGGTGCAGATTGCCTCCGAAACAGAAGATGAAAGGGTAGGAAGGAATGTCAACCTGGGAGTCGAAGGAACAAACTCTAATGGGCATGGAAAAGAGACGGATAAGGAAGAACATATGATGAAACTCAATGAAAGATTGCAGAAAGATGCCCAGGCTCGCCTAGTTGATAGCCTAAAGCTCATGAAAATCAGGGATCGGCAGGGTGAATTCAACTTAAAAATGTTGAAGAGCCTGGAAAGAATAGAAAAGAAATTGGAAAAAGAGAGTGACACAAGCAGATCAAGAAGTGTCAAAACCCCTGAGAGGAGAAGAAGATCGAGGACTGGTAGCAGACATTATCGTCTCTCCCCGAAGCATTCTGGCAAGGAGACACACAGTAGTTCAAGCCCGTCCCCTACCAGAAAACATCGAAAATATGGAAGGAATGAATTGAAAGGGGAAATCAACAAGATTAAACTGCCTACATTCGATGGTGAACATAAGAAGGAAGAATATGTTGAAACATGGTTGTTGGGTATGAAGAAATACTTCCAAATACAGAATTATTCTGCCCATGCAGAAGGAAGAATTGCAATGTACCAGCTGAAAGGAAAAGCATCCATGTGGTGGGATCAGTTGGTGCAGGTGCAACACATCAGAGAGAAAGAGGTCATGTGGAAGGAGTTTAAGAGGTATTTCGAGAAGAAATACCTGACCAAAATATACTATGATAGAAAGATGAAGGAGTTCTTCGAACTCAAGTTGGGCAGCATGACCATTGATGAGTATGAACAAAGTTTTCTGGAACTACTGAAGTATGTTCCGTTCATCAAAGACGAGGCTATCAAAATTCATAGGTATCTGAGTGGACTACCACCTTCCATTGGTGATCAAATTCAATATGACGATCCTAAGACCATGGAAGAAACCATAAGAAGGGATAAATGCTTATACGAATAGCAAAGAGAAAAGCTTACCTTTCAGAAGGCTTGGGATGACCAAAAGAGGTTTAAGAAAGAACAGAGGTAGAAGGGAAACAAGCCTCCCTTTTTCAGGAACAGTCCTTGGGGACAGTCATCTTTTAGAGAGCCCAGGAAAGTTGAAGGGAGTGAGCAGATGCCAAGACTTCCACCTATGGAGTGTTGAGGCTGTAAAGGGAATCATAGGTACAGAGACTGCCCCCACAAAAAAGATAAAGCGAGAACTGTCCATATTGTTCAGCAAGCTGAAACATTGGAGGACATGGGCAGCAGAATGCCGAGGATATAGGCAGCCCTGGACAACAAGCAAGGAGAATTTCAATCGCACATGATTGAAATGGAAGGTATGATCAACAACCAACCACTTATTATTTTAATTGATTCAAGGGCTAGCCATAGTTATATAGATCCTGGAGTGGTGGAAAGTTTTCATTTAACAAGAAGCAAACATGAAAAGTCTTGGCTAGTGAAGTTGGCCACAGGAACCAAAAGGAAGGTCATTGAATTGGTTAATTCATGTTCAGTAGACATGAAAGGAATGAGCACTAAGGCTGAATTGAACATTCTGCCTTTAGGCTCATACGATTGCTTAATTGGGATGGACTGGTTGGACCAACACCATGCCCTTATGGATTTCCATAACAAGAGGTTTACATGCCTGAACGAAGAGTGAAATCAAGTAACAGTCCAAGGAATTCCCAGAGCCCTGGCTGTTAGGGAAATCTCAGCCATGTAGCTGAAGAAATGTTACCGGAAAGGCTGTCAATTATTTGCAGCTTGGGTGGAAGAAGCATCCTGAGATGTAGTCTTGAATCTGGAAGATCATGAGGTACTCAAAGAGTTCAAGGACATATTTCAGGAGGTACCGAGACTACCTCCGAAGAGGGACATCGATTTTTCTATAAATTTTATGCCTGGGGCAGCTCTAGTTTCGAAGGCTCCTTATAGAATGAGTACGCCAGAGCTGAAAGAGTTGCAATTGCAGCTCGAAGAGATACTAAAGAAGGGGTACATTCACCCTAGCATGTCACCTTGGGGAGCTCCGGTCCTATTCGTGAAGAAGAAAGGTGGGACGTTGAGGCTGTGCATTGATTTTTGGCAGTTGAATAAGGTAATTGTCAAGAACAAGTATCCTCTGCCAAGGATCGATGATCTTTTTGATCAGTTGAAGGACGCAAAAATATTTTCAAAAATAGATCTCAGATCTGGATATCACCAAGTGAGAATAAATGATGAGGACATTAGCAAGATCGCCTTTAGAACAAGGTACGGTCATTATGAATTCACAGTGGTGTCGTTTGGACTGACAAATACACCTGTTGTTTTCATGTGCTTAATGAATGGAGTGTTCAGAGATTATTTGGACAAGTTTGTCATAGTCTTCCTGGACGATATCTTGGTGTATTCCAAGACAGAGGAAGAACATGAGCAACACCTGAGAATGGTGTTGCAGGTGTTGAGAGAACACCAGTTGTACGCAAAACTGAGCAAGTGATCATTTTATCAAAGGAAGATTCATTACTTGGGGCACATTATATCAAAGGAAGGGATTGTTGTGGATCCTGAAAAGGTTGAGGCCATTCGAGAATGGTCAGCGCCAAGGAATGTGGTGGAAGTTAGATATTTTATGGGTCTCGTAGGCTACTATAGAAGGTTTATAGTCGGATTCTCAAGGATAGCTCATTCTATCACTTCCTTGCAAAGGAAGCAGAACAAGTTTTAGTGGACTGAAGAATGTGAGAGCAGCTTCCAGCGATTGAAGCAGCTGCTAACCAGTGCTCCAATCCTGAAGATTGCAGATCCAAATAAGGATTACATAGTGTGCACATATGTGTGTAAGGAGGGACTGGGAGGAGCTCTCAGCCAAGAGGGATTTTTAGTTTGTTATGAGTCCCAAAAGTTGAAGGAGCATGAGAGGAAGTATGTCACTCACGATTTAGAGCTAGCATCAATCATCCACGCCTTGAGGAAATGGAGACATTACCTCATGGGAAAAAGACTCGAGTTGAGAATAGACCATAACGGTCTGAAGTATTTATTTGATTAGCTGACTTTAAATGCCAGGCAAATCAGATGGCTGGAGTTTCTGTGCGAATATGAATTTGATATCAAGCATATTAAAGGGAAAGAAAATAAGGTGGTTGATGCACTCAGCAGAAAAGTGCATGAATTACATGCTACATCCATTAGCATGTAAAGGACTGAGATTAAAGACAGAATTTTGGAAGCTGCAAATGTCGATTTGCAGTACAGAGGTTTAGTAGCAAAGCTACAGCAGCGTGAGAGACCTCAGACCAAGGAAAGTTACACCTTGGGAACCGATGGCTTACTTTTGTATAAAAACGGAGTGTATGTACCCAATGTCCAAGAATTGAAACTGGAAATTCTAAAAGAAATGCATAACGTGGCTTATGTTGGACATCCTGGATATGAAAAGACTGTGGCAGTAGTAAAAAGCCATTATTTTTGGCTGGGTATGAAGAAGGAAATCATTGAATACATTGCCATATGTATGGAGTGCCAGAAGGTTAAGGCTGAGCATAGGCACTCAGCAGGGTTGTTGCAGCCTTTACCCATTCTTGAATGGAAATGGAACATGGTAACAATGGATTTTATCACCGGACTACCTAGAACAAGCAAGCAGCATGATTCAATCATGGTGGTGGTGGACAAGCTTACTAAAGCTGCCCATTTTGTTCCACTGAAAACCACCCACAGGGCAGCTGATGTTGTTGATATCTTTTTAAAATAAGTTGCACGCTTGCACGGAATTCCTAAGACAATTGTGTCTGATAGGGACCCAAAATTCACCTTGAATTTCTGGAAACGAATGTTCAAGGGATTCGGAACGAATCTGAACTTTAGTACAGCGTATCATCCTGAGTCTGATGGTCAGACAAAAAGGGTGAACAGAGTAATAGAAGACATACTGAGAATGTATGTGATGGATAAACCATCAAGGTGGGAAGACTACCTGCATTTAGTAGAATTCGCTTACAATAATGGGTATCATACATCGTTGAAGATGAGCCCATTCGAAGCACTTTATGGAAGAAAGTGCAACACACCAGTAAGCTAGGATAATCCAACTGACAGAGTAGTGATTGGGCCTGAGATGCTCAAAGAGATGGAAGACCAAATGATAATGATTAAACGGAATCTGAAAGCTTCCCAAGATAGGCAGAAAAGTTACACTGACAATAACATAACCCATAGAGAATTCAAAGTGGGTGACCATGTTTTCCTGAAAGTGAGGACTAACAGGAGTTCCTTGAAGTTGGGAAGTTGCACCAAATTGGCAGCGAGATTTTGTGGGCCATTTGAGATCCTGGAAAGGATTGAGCCAGTTGCATACATGCTTGCATTACCTGCATCTATGACTGTACATAATGTCTTTCATGTTTCACTGCTTAAGAAATATGTACCTAATGTTAATCATGTTATCAATTGGAATGTGATTCAGGTGGAACCAGAAGGTGTCCTGCAAGTGCATCATGTGCGCATATTGAACAAGAAAAGCAAACAACTCCATAATCAAGATATAGAACTTGTAAAGGTCCAGTGGACCTGGTATGGTCCTAAAGACACGACATGGGAGCATGCAGATGCTATGTGGGCAGAGTACCCGCATCTTTTTGAAAATTTTGAAATGCTTGCAGAGACAGTGTAAGTTGCACTGAGGACAATGAAGAAATAAGGGGAGGGGAATTGTAGTGTCCCCAAGGCTGAGACTTGTTGTAAATAATGTTCTGAAAGGAATTGTAATTATGTTTTATAGGCTGGTGAGCCAAGTTTTTATAAGCTAGTGGCTTATGTGTTTGTTAGGCCAGGGAGCCTAAGTGTTGAAGGCCAGGAGCCTGCTGATGTATATGTAATCACGCAGAACAAATTAATAAATATTTGTAAACACCGCCAGGTGTATACCAACCACGATGAATGAGTGAAGGGGGATTGAGCTTGCACAGAGAAGGCAAGGAATTAGGGGCTGGAAGGTGGGAAAAGGGGCTAAGTGTTAAGCCTAGTGGGCTTCAGCCTTGGGAATAATATTTTAATATTATTTCAAAAAGGCATGAGAATTTCATGTTTTATCCTAAGTTCCTAACCATGAGAAGGGATGTGTGCTGGTGAAACGCATGCAGTTCCCAGGGTGACAAGTGTCAACCCTGGTGCATGCAAATAAAATGGTCAAGGTAAGTCATTTTCCTTCTCAAGAATGATGTTATGCATGCTCTAAATACTGCTATGAATGGGACAACTCATGTGGGTGAGAATGCTACCAGGTTACAGTACCGAAGATGCAAATGGAGGTGTGGGTACTGCAGAGCCGGGAATAAGGATCCTAAAGGCCAATATCAGAGGGTGTGACTGGAAATGTAAATGCAATACAGCGGGAGAGACTACATGCCAGTGTTGAATATATACCTGAATGGATGATGTTGACGACCGATGAGCAAGTACCTGTGCACATAACAACCAAATACCCAAAGTGAACACTATCTGAAAAGAATCAAAGATATGAGCTTGTATTTGACAAATGTGACTATGCGCATGCGTACCTGACCATGATATGAAAAAAGGGGTGCCCCGGGGGCCTAGGACGAAAAGTGACCCAAGGACAGTCGTGATGTAGGCGGTGGGATGCTGATCCTGTGGCTGAAGACGGTTTGAAAAATGGACACCTTGGGCTCCCGGAATGTTGAGTGGAATTTTGGCAAAAGGCCTATATATAGTTGTAGGGCCCACATTGCCACCTCATTTGTACCTGCTGCTACAGTGACTGGACGAGCAGATTGCAGAGGAGATTTGGAGTTTCAGGGAGCAT